>JAIUZE010046396.1:0-47273 GCA_022085475.1 Heliosperma pusillum
CCGAATAAATTCAAAATAATTATATTAAATTATCATAAATCCAAATAAATCTTAATAAAAATAAATTAAAAATATTATTATTTTTAAATAAAAATTCGGTCTTCAAAATTACAAGGCGAGTCGGAAAAAGTCAACGAAAGTCAAAGTTGACTTAAAAACGGGATTCTCATGGAATCTCTCAAAAATTCCAAATACAAACTCGGAATTTCAAAATTCAACTGGAAACAATAAATTCCACTTTAAAACTTAAACAGGCTGAAAAGTATTCGTAAAATATTTTCACTAGAAAAATAGGGTACTTTTCGGGTTGTTACACAAATCCACTCCTTATACCACCCCCTTATTACTCCACTAATGCAAATCATGGTTACTTGGTTGGCCCCAAACTTCACAATTTGCACAACCAAGCGACCACCAACATAAATCCACCAATTTGAAACAAAGTTTTGTGACTCAAAAATAAAAATAAAAGGGTCCTAAACTAGCCTCCTTCCAATTTCCTCCTTATCACTCCCTTCTTATTTCTCCAAAATCCTCATCATAGGAAGAATCATGCTCAAATTGTTTTTTCATTTTTTTCCAATTTTTTTTTCTTGAAAATCCCTCATTTTGCCTAAGGTGCCCTTTCGGGTTTTCACCTTAGCTTTTCCTTTCCTCTCATTGGTGGCTCGCAACTCGATTCTTCATTTTGCCCGGAATGCCCTTTTGGGTTTTCATTCCGTCCTCGGCCACCTTCCCAATCTTGCCTAGGTGCCCACCCTTGTGGGTTTTCACCTAGCCGGAATTTTCAATTTTTGTTTTCTTCTTTTTTCTTCAAAATAAAGGCATAAAAATTTTTTTACAATGCATCAAACAAAACAAACTAACTATGTACAATCTTCTCCCCCACACTTAGAATACACAATGTCCTCATTGTGGAGGAGAAGAAAAATGTTACCTCATCAATTATCGAAAGGAGAAGACCCCGAGGCACCTCCTCGGTTTCTCCTTCTATCCCTTTCTTCTCTAATCCGCCTTCTTCGCTCCATGCCTTCATCAAGGGTTGCTTGGGTGTAAGGAAAAGGGTAGCCCGGGTTTTGTTGCATGGACATCCCAAAGAGAGAGCTAGCTAAGCCATAGACGTCCTCATGTGCCACCGCATCCTCATAGGCGTCTTGAAGATAGGTGTGGTGGCGCTCATTTTGAACGTTAAAGTGGCTCGTAGCTTGCTCCCTCCAAGCATTTTGGGTGGCCCACATTTCATTTTGTTCCCGCCATCTTTTATCTTGTTGCTCTCGCCATAGGCGGGCTTCCTCTTGCCCGTCTAGCTTTCTCCTCCATTCCTCACTTTGAGCCCTCTCGGCCTCCGCCCTCAATCTCTCCCTCTCCTCCACAACATTGTGCCAATCATCCAAACTCTCAAGCCTACTTCCTTGAAGTTGTTGCCAAGTGTTTGAGGCATCCACCCTCCCACTAATGTGTGCCAAGACATCGTTGGTGCTAGCAAAATAGTTAGCCATTTGTTGTTGCCATGGCTCCACGGGTGTGCTAGAACGACCCTCCGCATCAAACATGGGGGTGTCGGTATCATGGTGGCTTGGGAAAGGTGATGGGAAATGAAATGGTGGTGGTTGTTGTTGTTGTTGTTGTTCAAAATTGGTGGTGTGGGAAGGGCTTTGCTCAATTGCGTCCTACGACGCAGGCTGCGTCGTCACTACTTCCCTCACCACCTTCTCTCCTTACCCTCCTTTGCCTCAAAGGCACTTCTTCTACCTCCTCCTCCTCCTCCGCACTACTTACCCCCAAACTTTCCTCCCTAGGACAAACAAAATCCCATGCCGCGGGTCCTCTAGGTAAAGGATTGTTTTGAGGTCTAGGAAACTTCATGTAGCTTAGCCCGTCACTTCCCAACCAAAACCCTTTTAAGGGTTGCTCCTTGCTAGTCTTAAACATATGCACTTCCTCTAGCCCAAGACGGTTGTACCTCGTCAAACCCCTACATATGTACACCGCTTGACCATTAGGAATGCCCCCCTCATAATGCCTTACCAAGAAAGAAATCACCCCCCCACAATGGATGCTTTCCCTTGCCGATTTTTGCCTATGCTTGATGCAAGCTCTCAAAAAAAAATCGGCCCAATCCGGGATCCCTACCCCTTCCGGAAGCATAGTCCACAAACAAAGCCGGATCTTCTCCGGCACTTTGGTGGGTTCTCCCGCGGAGTTGAAAATGGTGGTAAGGAACCTAGTAATTAGGCGGAGTACGGGGTGGGTGATGGCTGACAGTTTGGCATCCTTAGACGGGCCATGGTCATCGGCAATGTTATCCCACATCTGCTGCATTTTGCCCCTTGGGCATCTAATGTCTACGGGTTGCTTGGTGAGTTTTAGGATTTGACGGATTTCGGAAGTTGGGGCTTCATGCCAAGTTTGGTTCAATCGGAATCGGTAGGCTTTCTCCTCACCTTCGGGCACATCCAACTCCGACAAGGTTGCTAGAAACTCGTATGCAAACCTCCTATAGGTGTAATCCCAGGAGTTTGGCTCGAGATAAGCCTCTAGCCCTACTTTAGCTAGCATGTCCCTTGTCAAGTTGAACATGCCTAAGGCATGGAGGGGGGTTGGGCAAAAGAATTTGGTTGCTACAAGAGGGTGAGTGGATATTTGATCCCAAATTTTCTTATGTTGAGCTTGCATCCTCTCATAACCCATGAACACCGTTTCAACCTCGGTGTCGGGCTCACTCACCGCGGCCCTCTTATTTTTTCCCTTGCCAAACAACTTAGAGATCTTTGGTGCCATTTCTGCAAAATGTAACAAACAACACACTACAACAACAAGAAGCAATCACTCGAAAAAATTTTCACTCAAGCAATTCAACAAACACTTGGTGAGCAACAATTTCTACACCTCAAAAAGCTAGTGTTTGTTGAATTTCTTTACCTTACTAAGAAAACTTTATCCAATCCTAACTACACAATCAAGCAAGGGGAAAGGGGAACTCAACCTAAGACTAAAGCTAGCCTAATTCGAGCAAAAACTTGAAGGATAATGAAAAATTCGAGTATGAAGTTATACCTTTGCTTTTCCACAAGATTCAAGCTCCTTGATGATTAGAATAGGTAGGAATTCGACAAATAGCCCTTAAAAACCCAACTAAAGACCCGAAAAAGACGAATTTGAGGGGAAAAAATCTAGGTTTTTAAGACGGATTTCTGAGATTTTTGAGTGAATGAGATTGATTTTGGGGTTATTGAGTGTAGAAAATTGATTAGGATGAAGAATTGGATTGATTTTGATGAAAATTTTGGAAGATTTGAGTGAGAAAGATGGATTTTTGAGGGATTGGGGTAGGTTTTGGGTGTTTGTCGTGAAAAGCAAAGAAGAATGATGGGGTTTTGTGTTTTATGAGGAACACGGGCAAGAATTAGAAAATAAACGAAATCTGCGCTCGACGCAGGCTGCGTTCTACGACGCAGGCTGCGTCGTCACGACGCAGGCTGCGTCGTCACGACGCAGGCTGCGTCGTCACGACGCAGGCTGCGTCGTCACGACGCAGGCTGCGTCCTTCACTGCCGGATCACCTTGCCTTTTGCACTTAGCAAAATTTTTGCTAAGTGCTCCAAACACCTCCATACTTGCAAATTCACTTCAATGGTCCATAATAACCTCCAATATCTAAATTCCATCATTCCCAAACTTTTTATCCGTGGCACGCATCCCGAGGCGGCCAAAAACTCGCAAAACTTCTCAAAACCGTTAGTAACTTCAAAATTTTTTTTTTGATGCAATGTCTAACTAACTTAAAACAACTTAAATGCTAAGATTTAACAAAGAAACTTCAAAGAAATATTCACAAGGATAGAGTATGTACATGTTTTGCCGTTTATTTAGAGTCGATGGCTCGACTTAGCTATTTCAAGCTTTTCAACTTTGATAAATGGGGTCTTCAAGCAAGACCTCTTCTTCCCCCTCCCGGGTACATCCTTGGAAGTAGTGCTTGAGACGGTGGCCATTCACTTTGAGGAGCTTTCCATCCCCGGGCCCCTCCACTTCAATAGCTCCATGAGTAAACACTTTCTTGACGGTGTAAGGTCCAAACCATCTTGACCTCAACTTGCCCGGAAAGAGCTTAAACCGGTTTTGGAACACAAGAACTTTATCACCTTCCTTGAAAACTCTACGGTTTATCATCCCATCATGCCATCTTCTTGTTTTCTCTTTGTAGATGGAAGAGTTCTCATAAGCATCTTGGCGAATTTCTTCAAGTTCTTGTAATTGAAGCTTTCGGTGCATACCGCTCTCATCTTGGTTTTGGTTGAAAGATTTGATAGCCCAATAGGCTTTGTGCTCAACCTCCACGGGGAGGTGGCAAGCCTTGCCATAGATGAGACGGAATGGGGACATGCCAATGGGGGTTTTGAAAGCGGTCCTATATGCCCACAATGCATCAACTAGCCTCTTACTCCAATCCTTTCTATCCGGATTCACCGTCTTTTCAAGTATTCCTTTAATTTCACGGTTTGAGAGTTCGGCTTGCCCGTTTGTTTGTGGGTGGTAGGCCGTGGAAATTTTATGATTCACCCCATACCTCTTGAGAAGGCCTCCAATCACCTTGTTGCAAAAATGGGTCCCCTTATCACTAATGATAGCCCTTGGGAAGCCAAACCGAGAGAATATGTTCTCTTGAATGAAAATGGCTACTACCTTGGCATCATCGGTGCGGGTAGGAATTGCTTCAACCCATTTTGATACATAGTCCACCGCCAAGAGGATGTACAAATAACCACCGGAATTTGGAAAAGGGCCCATAAAATCAATTCCCCACACATCAAAAATCTCACAATATAGAAGAGGTTGTTGTGGCATCTCATTTCTCTTTGTCAAATTCCCCACCCTTTGACATCGGTCACAAGTTTTTACAAATTTGTGGGCATCTTTGAAAAGACTTGGCCAAAAGAAACCGCATTTAAGCACTTTTCTAGCGGTTCTTTGTGGTCCAAAATGTCCTCCACAAGCATAGTCATGACAATGATGTAAGATGGAAGGGATCTCACTCTCGGGCACACATCTTCTCACAAGTTGATCTTGGCAAAACTTCCATAAGTAAGGATCATCCCATGTATAGTACTTGGCATCGGATTTGACTTTGTTCTTTTGATGAGAAGAGAAGTGGCTTGGGAGCCGCTTTGTCACCAAATAGTTGACAATGGTAGCATACCATGGCTCCTCCACTTGTATAGCATAAAGTGACTCATGAGGGAGACCTCCTTCAACCTCCTCAAGAGGGCATGATGGTCTTCCTTCATGGTTTAGCCGGCTCAAATGATCCGCCACCACATTCTTCACCCCTTTCTTGTATTTTATTTCCACATCAAATTCACTTAGGAGAAGGATCCACCTCAACAACCTTGGCTTAGCATCTTTCTTTGCCACAAGGTATCTAATGGCGGCATGATCGGTGTAGATGATCACCTTGGTGCCCAAGAGATAAGATCGGAATTTTTCTAGAGCATAAATCACACCAAGGAATTCCTTCTACGTCGTGGAATAGTTCTTTTGAGCATCATTCAAGAGGGTAGAAGCATATTGGATCACATGGGGTCCCTTGTCACTCTTTTGACCCAAAACCATTCCCAATGCATAGTCACTTGCATCGGTCATGATTTCAAATGGAAGATCCCATCGTGGTGCTTGAATAATTGGTGCGGTGACCAATCTCTCCTTCAAGTCATTGAAAGCTTTCCTACAGTTGTCATCAAAAACAAATTCCGCTTCTTTGTGCAAAAGCTTGCATAAAGGGTTAGCAATCTTGGAAAAATCCTTAATAAATCTCCGGTAGAACCCGGCATGTCCTAGAAAAGACCTAATGTCTCGGGTGTTAGAGGGATAAGGTAAGGTTTTGATAATGTCAACCTTAGCCTTACCCACCTCAACCCCCCTTTCCGACACTACATGTCCCAAAACGATGCCACTAGTCACCATGAAATGACATTTTTCGGAGTTTAAAATGAGGTGAGACTCTTGGCATCACTCTAAGACAAGAGCAAGGTGTTTTAGACATGCATCATAGGAGTCCCCATGGACGGTGAAATTGTCCATGAATACTTCTATGATTCGTTCTACATAGTCGGAGAAAATACTCAACATGCACCGTTGAAAAGTTCCCGGAGCATTGCACAAACCAAAGGGCATACGACGATAGGCAAATGTACCAAATGGGCATGTGAATGTGGTCTTGACTTGGTCCTCGGGTGCGATTGGGATTTGAAAATACCCCGAGTAACCGTCAAGGAAACAATAGAAAGCTTTCCCCGCTAATCTTGCTAACATTTGATCAATAAATGGTAGCGGGAAATGGTCTTTCAATGTTACCGCATTCAAGCGGCGGTAGTCAATACACACTCTCCAACCGGTTTGGGGTCGGGTGGAGACCAAGTCTCCTTGTGCATTCTTGACTACCGTCACTCCTCCCTTTTTGGGTACGACTTTAGTTGGGCTAACCCAACGAGAGTCGGAAATAGGGAAAATGATACCCATTTGCAATAGCTTAATTACCTCTTCTTGCACTACCGCCGCCATGGGTGGATTGAGCCTCCTTTGGGGTTGTCGGACCGGTTTGGCATCCACTTCAAGTCGTATCTTGTGCATGCAAGTCACCGGGCTTATCCCTTTTAGGTCCGCTATGCTCCACCCAAATGTTTCCTTATGCTTTTCAAGTAGTGCTACCAATTTGCCTTCTTGGTCCTCGGTGAGTGTGCTTGAAATGATAAGTGGTAGGGTGTTCTTGTCCCCTAGAAAGATGTACTTTAAATGGCTTGGGAGGGTCTTCAACTCGACCTTAGGAGATTGGATAATGGAAGGGAGGGGCTTGTGGAGTGGAATACTCAAAGCAAACAACTCGGACAAGTTAGCCAGTGCAGGAAGCAGGCTGCGTCCAGTGACGCAGGCTGCGTCGTGTGACGCAGGCTGCGTCGTGTGACGCAGGCTGCGTCGTGTGACGCAGGCTGCGTCGAGCTCTGCCTTGCCCTGTTTTCAGCATCTCTATGACGTTGAGCTCCTCATATGTTTCTATTGGCTCTTCCATTTCCAAGTCTCCAAGACATTCCTGCACATCAAAGTCCAACAACAAGCGCAAACCTTCCTCTTCCATGGGATTAGTTAAAGCTACCTCTAGTGGGTCTCTATCACAAAGTTTATACATTTGATTCACTAATGGCTCAAAGATATCCAAGAAAAAACAAGATTGATGGTCACTCGGGTGCCTCATGGAGTCATATATATTGTAAGTTAAATCTTTTTCCTTCAAACTCCATAGTCAAGCACCCGTTTGAAACATCGATCTTGGTATTTGAAGTTTTCATAAACGGCCTACCAAGAAGGAGAGGGGTGGCACTAGAGCTAGATTCCATATCTAAGACGTAGAAATCCGCTGGAAAGACAAGATTATCGACTTCCACTAGTACATCCTCTACCATGCCCTTGGGGTAAACACTAGACCTATCGGCAAGTTGAATGACTACCCCGGTTTTAGACAAAGGTCCTAAACCTAGGGTCTCATAAATAGATAAAGGCATGACGTTTATAGAAGCCCCAAGGTCTAGCATGGCACGTTTAAAACTTTTCCCCCCAATAGTGCAAGGAATAGTGAACATGCCCGGGTCTCCACATTTCTTTGGTAAATTGTGTTTGAAAATGGCCGACACATGTTCACTCACCCTAACCTTATGGGTTCCCTTCTTTGGATTTCTCCTAGGTGTGCAAAGTTCTTTCAAAAACTTTGCATACCTAGGGACACTATTCAACAAGTTAAGAAGAGGAATGTTAACCTCACATTTCCGGAAAGTCTCATATAAGTCATTCTCCTTGGCATATTTCCTTGTGCTTATCAAAGCAATAGGGAATGGGACTTCCGGTATGTACTCCTCCACTTCATCATCTTCAATAGTGTCTTTGCTCTTCCTTGAATTGTCTCCCTTTGGGTCCATGCGTTTGGATGCCCATTTTTCATTTCTCAATACCTCTTCTTGACTAACCACCAATTCTCCTTGGTCTTCAATCTCAATGGTTTCCATCTCAATATTCTTCATCTTTTCCTTTCCTTTACCAAGGGTTTTACTTCCAACTCTTTGCCTCCCCTCAATGTCATGGCACTAGCATTTTCCTTTGGTGGGGGAATGGTTTGAGATGGAAATCTTGTGGAGCTTAAGGCTTGGGATTTTGATAAATTTGAGGCCATTTGGGATAGTTGGGTTTCCAAGTTGTTCACCCTAAGGTTGTTAGCCTCCCTATCCTTTCTTGATTCCTCTCTATCCCTCCTTGCCTCTTCCCTATCCTTCTCTTGATTGGCAAGAAGTGTTTGCAAGATGTCACTCAAGTTCCCTTGAGAAGAAGAGGAATTCCCTTGATTTGGATTTTGGTTGGGTTGTCTTTGGGATTGAGAATTACTTGGAAAATTTGAGTTGTTGGGTCTTGGGTTGTTGAAATTTCTTTGTGGATTTTGGTTGAAATTGGTGTTTCGGTTTTGGGTTGGATTTTGGGCTCTCAAGTGGTTGAATTGACCATTTTCAAAATTCTTTGATTTGTCTCCTCCCCACCCCAAAAGATCACGATTTCCCACTTGGTTATACATTCCTCCACCACTTGGGTTTCTAGCATTGTAGTTCCCATACCCCATGACATTGACACTCTCCATGGTGGCTCCTTGCTCAATCATGATGTAACATGTATTTATAGTATGGTCACCTCCACAATAAGAACATTCAAGTGATTCGGGGTGTTGAGAAAATGAGCTACTTTTGTTTACAACCAAGTTGGATACCAAGCTTTTGAGTTCACCCATCTCTTGCATGAGTTTGTGATTTTGAGAGGCATGCGAATCTTCCATGAAAGAAACATTTCTAGAGCTTCCTCCCCTTTCATTCTTCCTCCCGTAGCTTCTTGTGTTCATAGCCAACTTCTCAATAATGTTGTTGGCCTCGGCCACATTAAGTGTATCAATGCCACCTCCGGTGGCGGCTATAATCATCCGTTGGTCGTTTTGGCATAATCCTTCATTGAAGGCCGTCAATAGATCATCCCCCAACATTCCATGATACGGGCACCTTGCCACGAGGCTTTTGAATCGCTCCCAATAGCCATAGAGAGTTTCCCCCATGTCTTGCTCAATGGTAGTGATGAGCTTCTTTGAGTGGTTATGCCTCGAATCCGGGTAGTATTTCTCAAGAAATTTCTTCTTCAAACCCACCCAAGTATTGACGGAATGGGCCGGAAGACAAAATAACCATTCCTTAGCGGCATCTTGTAGAGAGAATGGAAATGCCATAAGTTTAAATTGGTCTTCGGTCACTCCTTGAGGGATGGCCCCTTGGCATATCATGTGAAATTCGGCCAAGTGCCTATTGGGATCATTCCCCACCATTCCATGAAATATGAACAAAGAACCCCTTTAGCTCGGAATTTACATCCCCCATGGGAGGGTATGCGATACACAACGGTTGCTCTTCATAGTTTCTTGCCCGGATTTCACCAATAGTTCTATTATCTTCCATTTCGGGTGGGTAGATGATGTTCAAGGGTGGTGGTCTCCTAGGTGGTGATCTAGGTGGTGACACAAACACTTGTTCTTGTGGTTCTTGAAAAATATTGTTCTCAAACTCCTCTTCACTAGGCTCCCTCCAAAAGGGTCTCCTATAGAGTCGAAAACAACCAATTGGAAATGCTACTAGAAGCCGGGTCAATGTCTTGGTCACCAAGTCCCTCTTGTGACCTAGGCATAAACTCTAAAACACTTCAACAACACAATTAGTAACTTCAACACCAAGTAACCTACAAACAATACAAAAAGAAATATTTGAAAAACAATCTAAACAAAATATGACACTAACAAGAGTTCAATTTGATATTTAGCTAAATTGCCTTCCCCGGCAACGGCGCCAAATTTGACGATGCTTTTTATACGGTGTCGTTAAATCCGCAAATTAGCTAATCAAATAACAATTTATAAAGCCAAATCTAGACTCAAACCAACCTAAGTAAAAGGGTAGTAAGGGTAAGACAAGGATCGAACCCAAGGGAAGGCGATGAATGCTAAAAATCTAATCTAGACTCTTGCTAAAAACCGATTTAACAAATTAATTAATCTAACCACAAATTAAAACACTAATTGAAACAAAAACTTGAATTACTTACAAACTATGATATTCACAATGGAAACATGTAGGAAAAACACAAATGGAGAAAGTTTTTCATGAGAAATGATATCAAGTCTAAAATTACTAACAACAACTAAATACTCAAAGATTCAAATATGGAGAAATAACTTAGTGCAATTATCCCAAGTTCCCCCACAATTAACAAAGTAAAGATCCCTCCTTTCCTTCCTTTCTCTAATTATCTACTACAAACTTCTAAAAACTAGCCACCAATGAATTAAACCATCCATAAATGACTCAATACAACTAAACCCATACTTATTAAAACATAAGCATAAATAAAGATGCAAGCTTTAAGCACAAAACCAAAGAAGCATGCTAGAATCATGTAATAAAACATTAAACCATGTCCTAAATACACAATAATCCAAATTCCACTAAAAAGGTTCCAACTTTTAAACCAAAGTTACAAACTTTCAAGTTGCTTCAACAAATATCAAGACAAATCACCCAAATTCATCAAGACAAAGCAATTTAATCAAACAAACAATTACTAAGATGGTTAGTCTTAACAACAATTCATTCAACAATGAAATTCAAACAAGGAAAATGGAATTAAATAGAGAAGGAAGGATTAAAAAGGTCTTACAATGCTAAAAGGGAAGAACTTGTTCAAATTACACTAAGCAAAAGAAGATTAGCTACCCATAGTCTTCATATTACAACCCATTTCTATGCAAAAACCCATTACAAAAGCCAAACTTGAAGAACAAAAGTAGAGAAAATGCTAGGGAAAATATGATGTTGTATGTTGAATGCTTGATGCCCTTGCCTCTCTTCAGAAATCTTCTTTTTATACCCTTGGTCCGCAAACCTAGGGGCCTTGAAAGGTGGGCTTCCAAAAGACAAGACGAGAAAATGAGAAAAACCCGTGCTACGACGCAGGCTGCGTCGAACGCTGCCAGATTTTTGCCTTGTTTTTCCTTCTTGACTTTCGTTGACCCCATGGATATTGACCCCGCCTTGACTTCCATTGACCCATTGGGCTTGGTCTTCAAACCTTGATGATTCCTTGCTAGCCCACTTCAAGTTCCGGGTTTTTGGGTCTCGGGTTTTCGGGTTTGACTTTTATTGACTTTCGGGGTTTGACTCTCCAAATTGACTTTAAAAAACTAAATACTAACATTATTACAAAAACTAAAATTAACATAAAACATAGCTAATGACCCGTAAAAAGTAGAACGAAAGATTCTAAAAATTAATACTAGACACGACAATATTTGACGTTGTCAGTAGTCAATGCCCCAAACATCGAATATCTCAACTTCCAGAATACCCGTTTGAGGCATCTCATGCCTTTGCGAAATGTTACCCTTCCTTTGACATGCGTCACAAGAACGGACAAATGTAGTAGCATCCTTGAGAATAGTCGGCCAATAAAACCTCGACTGCATTACCTTAGCAAACGTCCTTGAGGCACCATGATGAACGCCATATGAAGAAGAGTGACAATGAGAAAGGATGGCATGTACCTCACCCTCTGGAATACATCGTCGATAAATGCCGTCAGCAGATTCCCGGAATAGATAAGGATCATCCCAAAAATACCTCTTGATATCGTGTTGAAACCTCTTATTTTGCTGATAGGATTGATCTGGAGGCATAATTCCCCCAACCAAAAAGTTAGCATAATCGGTAAACCATGGAGTCTCCATGGTAATGGCAAGGAGATGATCATCAGCAAACGAATCATCAATTGGGATGGAATCTCCCCCTTCAAACCTTAGACGAGACAAATGGTCAGCAACCACATTCTCTGCACCTGACTTATCCCGGATCTCCAGATCAAACTCTTGTAACAACAAAATTCAACGAATAAGCCGAGGTTTGGCTTCCTTCTTAGCCAACAAGTACTTCAGTGTTGCATGGTCAGTGTAGACTATCACTTTAGAACCCACAAGATAGGCTCTAAACTTATCCAAAGCAAAGACAACCGCAAGTAACTCTTTCTCAGTGGTAGCATAGTTAACTTGCGCATCATCCAAAGTCTTACTGGCATAGTAAATTGCATGTAGCACCTTATCCTTCATTTTCCCCAAAACAGCCCCAACTGTATAGTCACTGGCATCACACATTATCTCAAACGGCAATGTCCAATCAGGAGACTGGATAATAGGAGCTGAGATTAGAGCTTGTTTAATCCTGTCAAAAGACTTAACACACTCATCAGTAAACACAAAAGGGGCATCCTTATGGAGGAACTTAGTCATTGGTTGAGCAATCTTTGAAAAATCCTTAATAAAACGGCGATAGAACCCCGCATGACCAAGGAAACTTCTAACACTTTTAACATTCACCGGGTACAGTAATTGCTCAACCACTTCCACTTTAGCTTTATCCACTTGGATGCCTCGTCCAGACACCAAATGACCAAGTACCACCCCTTCAGTTACCATGATGTGGCACTTCTCCCAGTTTAACACAAGATTGATTTTCTCACAACGTTGTAAGACTTTAGTCAGATTAGCTAAACAAGTATCAAAATCGGTCCCATAAACACTGAAGTCATCCATAAAGACCTCCATAATAGACTCGATATAATCAGAAAAAATAGCCATCATACAACGTTGAAAGGTGGCGGGGGCATTACATAACCCAAAAGGCATTCTTCGGTAAGCAAAGACACCATAAGAGCATGTGAAGGTAGTCTTTTCCTGATCGTTAGGGTGAATGGGGATTTGAAAGAATCCCGAGTAGCCGTCTAGATAACAAAAATACTTATGACACGCTAGACGCTCTAACATTTGGTCGATATAGGGAAGAGGGAAGTGGTCTTTCCTAGTGGCTACATTCAGCCTCCTATAATCAATACACATCCTCCACCCTGTCACTAGTCTAATAGATATGAGCTCGTTTTTCTCATTAGTGACGACCGTAGTCCCTCCCTTCTTAGGGACTACCTGAACAGGACTGACCCATTTGAATTAGAAATAGCATATATGATTCCTGCATCTAACAATTTCTGCACCTCTTTTCTAACTACCTCTTGCATAGTGGGGTTCAAACGACGCTGACCCTGCCTACAAGGTTTATGGTCTTCTTTTAAGTGGATACGGTGCATAAAAAAGTCAGTACTAATACCTTGTAAATCGTCAATGCTATAACCTATAGCCTTTTTATGTCTTTTTAAAACCACCAACAAATCATTAAGTTGGCTTTCAGATAGGCTAACACTGACAATTACAGGATTCATCTCATGCGAATCAAGGAAAACATACTTAAGATGAGAGGGGAGGGGTTTAAGTTCAGGTTTCTTTACCTCGGTAACCTTAGGGGGGTTACCTAAGCTATAAACCTTATGTAACTTGCAGTCCTCTCCTGTGAGCAGTTTTTCCATCACAACTACTTCTTCATTTACTGAGATTCCAGCTTCAGCAGTGCTGGAAGTTAAGGTGATCTCCAGAAGATCCCTATTCAAACATAAAGAAAGAAAGTCATCAATAGTTATATCAACGATATCGACTCTATGACATGTCTCTTCTAGCATGGGGTGTTTCATTGCATTATCTAAATTGAAAGTGATTGTGTCATCCCCCACTGTTAGTGTAAGTCTCCCATTCTTAACATCTATAACCGCCCCCGCAGTATGGAGGAATGGTCTCCCCAAGATGATAGGAATTTGGGTGTCCTCAGCCATATCTAAGACAACAAAGTCAACTGGTATGAAAAACTTCCCTACTCTAACCGGTACGTCTTCTAAAATCCCTAAAGGGTGTTTAATAGAACGATCGGCCATTTGTAAGGTCATGGTTGTAACAATATGCTGACCCATATTTAACTTTTTGCATATAGAAAATGGCATAACACTAACACTAGCCCCTAGATCACAAAGGGCTTTATCTATAGCTAAACAACCGATATTACAAGGAATAGAAAAACTCCCTGGATCCTTGAGCTTAGGTGGTGATCTGGATTGCAACACAGCACTGCATTCCTCAGTAAATGCAACCATCTCCACTTCAATAAAGGATCGCTTCCTTGTCAAGATGTCCTTCATAAACTTTGCATAAGCCGGCACTTGAGTAATCAACTCAGTAAAAGGAACACTCACTTGCAAGTTCTTGACTACCTCCATAAACCTCCCAAACTGTTTATCAAGCTTTAATTTATGTTGGCGGTGCGGAAAGGGAAGTGCAATGGCAATTGGCTCGGCTTCTTTGGCTTTGGAAGATGAATTAGAAGACTTATCATCCTGATCAGGGGTTGCTCGATCAAGCAGAGGGGTTGCTCGATCGAGTTTTTCGGAACAGGAACTTTCAGGAACTTTTCGAGCAAAATTTTCAGGAATTTCAAAGGTTGCTCGATCGAGCAAGGGGGTTCTGCTCGATCGAGCAACCCCTTTTTCAGCCTCTTTTTCGCTGTGTTTCGAACTTTGACCAGCAACTTCCAAGCTTTTATTGGTTCCATCCCCTATCATTTCAGGGCCTTTGTAATGGGTTCCAGTCCTCAATGTGATAGCATTGACTTGTTCATGTGGAGGGTGTCCTTGAGGAGGAAGATTACTTGGTTGTTTATGTGGATTTTGAATTGCCAATTGGGCAATTTGAGTATCAACCATCTTGGTATGAGCTAGCAATTGTGAGATCTGAGCATCTTGATTTTATTGTATCATAAGACTATGCTGCAACATGGCTTTCAGTTCAGCCATATCATTACTTGGAGGTGGTGAAGGTGGAGCTTGTTGAAAGTTATGGCCTCCTTGATTGGAACGGTTATAATGACCTTGAGAATTGCGATTCTGAGGAATCACATAAGAGGAACCTTGTTGCTGAGGTGGAGGTGGGGTAGGATTGAAAACATTTTGACTTCGGTAAGAGAAAATCGGATGCTCTTTCGTCCTTTCATTGTAAAAACTGGAGTAAGGTGTACCTTTCTTAAAGGATTGAAAGGCAAGGACTTGCTCAACCGTACTCATACATTCCACTGCATTATGCCCCATAGTACCACATCTTTCACAGGTTGGCTCTTGTTGAACCATGGCATGAAACGTTTGTTTATTTTCCAAGAACTTTGAAGTTTGTAACTCGGCAATTATGGCAGTTAATGCCTCCAACTGAGCTGCAACTGCATTATCCGAACCTCCTCTCCTTGCATTACCCCTAGGATTTCCATACTCAGCAGTGTGAGTAGCCATCTCATCAATTAACTTCCAAGCATCACTACAAGAAATCTTGAAAGAGACGACCGTTATAAGGCGACAGAGTTCAGTAGTCGCCAATTTGGCGACTGATTAAGTAATTTGGCGACTAAATGTAATCGCTAATTTAGCGACAGAAGGAATTCCAAAAAATTTCACTAAAAATCTCGGGCGACTACCATCCGTCGCCAATTTGGCAACTGAAACTGAAATTGGCGACGGATTTCAGTCGCCAAATTGGCGACTGATACATCCGTTGCCAAATCAGTCGCCAAATCTCTTTAATTGATCCAAAATCCGCGACTTTCCCTTCTTCCTTATCTAAACCAAATCTGAAAAAAAAAAAACAAACCTACGGCGATTCAACCCCTACTCCGACACCAAGCTCCGACACCACGCTCCGACACCAAGCTCCGACACCACACTCCGACCACATATCCGTCAACCACCTCATATTCTTTTAATTTGTGACGGTATATTTATAGTTTTAATTTCAATTTCTTAAATTAATGTTAAGTTTATATGTTTAATTTATGATTTTCATTAGTTTTTTGATGATTTGATAGATTTATTGTAAAGATTTGTGATGTTTATTAGGTTTTTAGATGTTAATTACTTAGGGTTTGGTGAAGTTTGAATTAGTGTTAATAATTGTGGTTAGTATTGGAGTTTGATTAGTGGTAGTGTTGTTGATATTATTAGTATTGTTAGTATTAATTTTGTTGGTATTGTTAATTTTGACTTGGGTTAGTATTATTAGTAATGGGGATTTGATAATTTTCATGATTTGTGTTAGTGTTGGTAGTATAGGGGTTTTGGTTAGTGTTTTTTTATTAGTTTTAGTATGTTAATAATATTAGTGTTATTAGTATTATTTTGTTAGTATGGATGATTTTGATTTGTGTTAGTATACTAGTCTTAAGGCTTTGATAAATATGATTGTTTGTGTTAGTGTTGTTAATATTTGGGGTTTTGATTAGTGTTAGTATTTTTTGTAGTTGTTGTCTTGGTTAATGTTTAGATTAAAATGAAGAGATTGGAGCGTACATGGATGTACGAAAATAGAATTGATAAGAAAAGACGTCCTACCGCTAGATTTATAAAGGGGGTTGCCGAGTTTATTGAATTTGCTAGACAACAAGACGAGTATGATTTAGTAGCACTGAAACTTAGGTGTCCTTGTATTAAATGCAAAAACATGAAATATCTACATGACATTGAGGTTCAAGAACATCTTTATACAAACGGGTTTTGTCCAAACTACTACAATTGGATTTCTCATGGAGAATCATTTTTTTCACTTCCCGAACAATCTCAAATCCCACAAAATAAGAACCCATATAGAGATATGGTAGTTGATGCATTTGAGTCTAATATTTTCAATAATGATCATATACCAATGAGTGAAGAAGAACCACACCCACAAGCAAAAGCCTTTTTTGATATGTTAAAGGCGAGTGAAAACCATTATATGAAGGGAGCAAAATGTCATTGTTAGAAGCCGCCTCTAGGATAGTAACTTTGAAATGTGAGTACAATTTGCCATTTACTTGTGTTGATGGCATTGCTTCTTTGATTGAGGATGTTATCCCCGATAATAATGTCATGACCCGATCATTCTACAATACCAAAAAAGTAGTGAAAGGTCTACAACTTCCGCATTACAAGATTGATGCATGTCCCGATGGATGTATGCTCTTTTGGAAGGATGATGCTTTGCTTGACAAGTGTAGTAAATGTGAAAAGGCTAGATATAAGACAATTGAGGGAAGTATTGTCTTGAAGGGTAAAAAGGGAAAGAATGCAAAAAAGAGAGGTGAAAAGAGTAAGAAACCAATACCCGAAAATCCCGTAACTTACTTTCCTCTAGCTCCTAGACTTCAAAGAATGTTTGCTACCAAAAACATTGCCAAGCAAATGAGATGGCACAAGGAAAATCCTCGTACTCCGGGAAAGATGTGTCATCCGAGTGATGTAGAGGAATGGAAGCGGTTTGATATGCTTTACCCCGACTTTGCTGAGGAACCCTGTAATGTGCGACTTGGCCTTTGTACGGATGGTTTTGCTCCATTTGGCCAGTTTGGTAGAAAGTACTCTTCTTGGCCCGTAATGGTCACTCCATACAACTTACCACCTTGGTTATGTATGAAAAAACAATTCATCTTCTTGTCACTAATTATTCCTGGTCCTGATAATCCAAAAACCGCCTTAGATGTTTATTTGCAACCTTTGGTGGAAGAATTGAAACAATTGTGGGAAGTAGGTGTGCAAACATATGATGTGTCTTTAAAGCAAAATTTTCAACTAAGAGCTTCATTGTTGTGGACCATTAATGATTTTCCCGCCTACGGTATGCTATCTGGATGGTCTACCGCGGAAAAAAAGGCATGTCCTTGTTGCATGTACCAAAGCAAAGCATTTTCGCTACCTTGTTCCAAAAAAGTGAGTTGGTTTGATTGTCATAGACAATTCTTACCGGAGGGGCATGCCTTTAGGAGCAACAAAAAAGCTTTCAGAAAAGGTAAAGTGGAGCGGAATCATGCTTTAGATCGACTTTCGGGGGATAAGGTGTGGGATATGGTTTGTGATTTGTCACGTAGTATTGATTGTACTAAAGCAGAGACGGAGGTGCTGAAGAAGAAGAAAATTGGTTGGTTTAAAAGAAGCATTTTTTGGGATCTTCCTTATTGGAAGACGATGTTAATTAGGCACAATTTGGATGTAATGCATATAGAAAAGAACTTCTTTGAGCAACTGATTCACACGATTATGGATGTAAAGGGAAAGACTTGTGATACTGTTAAATCACGAGAAGATTTGAAGACAATTTGTCATCGTCCCAATCTTCACATTCGTAGCGATGAGTCTATGGCAAAATCTATTTTTACACTTCACAAAGCTGAAAGGAAGGTATTATGTGAGTGGTTAAGAAAGTTAAAATTTCCTGACGGATATGCATCCGATTTTAGTCGATGTGTTGATATGAAGTAGCTAAAGTTGCAAGGCTTGAAAAGTCATGATTGTCATATCTTCATGGAACGATTATTACCTGTATCTTTGAGACATCTCCTCCCCACTCCTGTGTGGAATGCAATTGTTGAGATAAGTCAATTTTTTCGAGATTTATGTTCGTCTTCAATATGTGTTGATGACATGATTCGTCTTGAGAAGCAAATACCAGAGATATTGTGTAAGTTCGAGATGATATTTCCTCCATCATTTTTAATTCCATGGAGCATGTACCGATACATTTGCCTTACGAAGCCAAAGTTGGAGGCCCCGTCCAATATAGGTGGATGTATCCATTTGAAAGGTAACATCACTAAGTAGTAATTAAATTATAATTATTATCGTACTATCTCTTTAATTGATTTAATATTTATATACTAGTCTTAACAACTATTAATCCCATCAATTATTGAATAGGTTTCTTAATCACGTGAAGAAGAAAATTGGTAACAAAGCTCGGGTTGAAGGTTCAATATGCAATGCGTATTTAACGGAAGAGATTGCAAATTTTTGCTCTCTTTACTTTGAAAAACATATTGAAACCAAAGCAAAAAACTTGAGTGTTGATAAAGCGGATGAACTTGAGACAAGTTTACCCGAGTTTTTCCAAATGCATGATGATGAGGGTTGTTCATCAATTGGGGGAACAAGATATTTGGATGACAAAGAATATGATCGTGCTCACCTTTACGTTCTTTCTAATTGTGAGATTTTGGAATCATATGAAACGGAGTTTGTGAATGATTTCATTAAAGCACATCCTAATGTGAATAGAGATGATGTTTGGAGTAACCATGAGGATCAATTTGCAGCATGGTTTCGGAACCATGTAATTGAGTTAAATATCCAAGATGATTTGATAAGGACTTTGGCCTTTGGTCCTTCACGAGAGGTGAAAACGTGGAATCGTTACTCGGTCAACGGATTTAATTTCCATACATTCAACTACGGTAAGAATAAGGCTAGGTGCAATTATGGAGTTACTATTTCTTCTCTTGATGACAACGAATACTATTGTAACACCCGGAAATGTACCCTATTTTTCTAGTAGAAATATTTTACGAAATCTTTTCAGTAATTTTAAGTTTTAAATTATAATTTTAAGTTCCGAGTCGAATTTAGAAATTCCGAGTTCGTATTTGGAATTTCTGCGAGATTCCATGAAAATTCCGTCTTAAGTCAAGTTTGACTTTCTTGGCTTTGAAAATCGTCTTTGACTTTTTCCTACACAACTCACTCTACTCCCTACTTAACCTAATATTTCATTTCAACACAAAAATCAAACACATCTTTCTTTCTTCTTCCTTAAGCAACTTTCCCTCTTTGAATATCGATCTTAGAATTGGCGTAGTTTCTTCGTTACTCGATAGAATTTACGTAAGTTTATCTTATTCTTCCTCCCGTACCTTCCTCTATCCGTATTGATAATAAAATTATCGTCTTTCTCGCTTTTTAAGCATTCCGTCTTTCTCAAGATGAACTTTATTCATCTTTTTGCGATCTAATTGTAGGTGGCGACCTCCAAGATCCCGACAAAGACTATTTCCTTATAGAAGAGGAGCTTGACGATCATTAGAGACGCATAGAAGGTAACGGTGAAGGGTTACTCGGTATCACTTACGTGTTTTACATGTTTATATGCTAGAAAATCGTATTAGAGTACGATTAGGAAGATTAGATACCATGCTATGATTAGTAAATGATGTTATATGATGAATATTGATGATATATATTGATTGTTGATGATTATTAGAAGTATATATAAGTTTTGGATTGAATTGGTTAAGCTTTGGAAGCTCTCGGATGAAGGGGTGTTCCCAGCCGGTCGACCGGCCGCCGGTCTGACCACCGGCTGAGAACACTTCAGTAACTCATTTCTGAAACTTGGTTTTGCATGAAGAGGTGCTCCAGGCCGGCCCACCGGCCACCGGTCAACCCACCGGCCTGGAACACATCAGTATTGAAGTTTTGAGTTTTGGTGTGATGGTCTGTGCCGGTAGACCGGCCCAGACCTCTTTTCTCTGTTTTTGGGTTTTTGCCTGTGTTCTGAGCCGGCCCACCGGCCACCGGTCTCCTGCCCGGCCTGCAACACGGCTGTGTTGTTTTCTTTTGACTTCTAAAACTCGTGATTTATAATAGTTCGCATGATCGGTTTATCGTGTAATTTTACGTAATGTCTTATAATATTCATGTTTTGGATATATGATATCTCTTTCGCATGTATCACATGTTTTGTGACGGTTTTCGATATGTTACCACTTTGAGTCGGTTTTTACAAATGAGTCGGTTTGAGCACTATTTTGTCTTGTGCTTTGTATTCTCATTCCCTTGGCTACCTTTCCGTTCGTAAGGCTGGAATGTCGGAACGGAGAGGTATCCTACTGCTTAATTGCATGTGTAGTGGGCATACGACGACGTTGTTGGGAGTTGAACGTTATGCGTTGTTCGACCCGGCCGTCAAATGTTGTGTACTTGCGAGGTGGTGTCATTTGCATTTAGCGTACCGCTTGTTGTGAGGCTTGTGCTCTTTTCCGCCTCTTTCGTGAATGTCGACCGAAGTTGGGGTACTCGGCGTCTATGATTGACCGAGTCTTGGATGCGAAATGTTTATCGCATGTCGAATCGGAAAACGTTATTCCGAGAGTCTGGCCAGGTTTAGACTAGGACCGTATTATTATCGTCGTCCTACCGGAGGAAATTAGTGAACATATACGAAATGTGATCGTGTATGCGTTACAGGGAAATGCTTATCCCGTGGATGCCTTTTAATCATACTTGCCATGTACACGATGCTAGTGCGTTTCATTTACCGTGAGAAAGGTCGTCTTTATGTCGTTGTCTTTGAATGTGTTATTTCATGATTTTATTCATGGTCATTGCATGACTTGACACCGTCAAGGTCTTAGTTCGTGAATGGATGGTAAAAGGTTGGATATTATGTGATCATCGCATGACTTGACTGGGTTGTCTGTAGAGTCTCAATCCTATCAATCTTATACCGCTAACGGTGAGATGTAAGCCCTAGTGAGCGTATTCGATTGCCTAGGAGTGTCTTTCCCGAGTCTCTGTATAACATGATGGTTCGGATTTGATTGCCATATGATCTTATCATTATCTATAGAATTGCCTATCTATTCTTATCGCAACTCACATGTATATATATTTATGCATGCTTTACTTTCGTATTACCTTATATGTACGTTTGATGTGATATGGCTGGGAGAACCCGGAGTTACTCCCCACTGACTGTGGCATTCATGTTTTCCATGGATGAACAGGTTGCTTGCTATGGATGACTTTTTGGATATGACATTTTGGGGTTCGGGTGTGAGCTAGCGGGCGTTGTCCCTGGAAGTTCACCTCTAGACGATAGTAGTTAGTTTTGGTTAAACACTTGTTCTTTGCTAACATTTTAAGAGACCCCGTCTCTTTGTTGTAATTCCGTATTTAGTTTGTAACATTTTGACACACCTCGTGGTATATATATCTTGCATGTTTAAAGGTTTTTAAAATACCGTATTTCCGCATATTATTTCACATGCTTGTATGTTTTATATTTCCGCATTCGCGAGGGTTGTCACAGTTGGTATCAGAGCTTTTGATCGCTCCCGACGCACACACGTGAACCCTAACTTAAACTACTTGACCTTGAAATAATAAATGAGAGTTGGGTAGAAGTTAAGGACTTTATTTGGTAGTCTATTTGTTTATGCTAATTGATAGGATAACTTAATTTATCTTTGTTTCTTATTTCTTATGAAGATGGTTAGACCGCGTTCAGCTGATAATATTATGATGGAGGCTCTTTCTCAAGTGCTGAAGAATCAGCAAGATGCCGCTCTAGCTAATGCCAACCAAGTTCACCCTAGAAGGGAGGACAACCACCAAGGTGGTTATGCATGGGTGGCGGGTCAAATTGCAAGGAGTAAGATCGTGCCTTATGGTGGAGAGCCTGATCCTACGGAGCTATCCGACTGGTTCCGTGAGATGGAAAAGCAGTTTGATCTTTACCAAGTCCGGGAAGAGGATAAAGTGAGGATTGCAAAGCACTTCTAGTGCGGGAAGCCGACAACTGGTGGGCTATCACAAGTGCCACTGCCTCTTGAAGAGGACTTCAACTGGGCTTGCTTTAAGGCTCTTGTGGAGGGTAGGTTTTATCCCAAAGAGCTTAAACAACAAAGGCTCAAGGAGTTCATAGATTTTAAGCAAGGCAACCTATCGGCTCAAGATTTTACGACAGAGTTTAATAAGCTCGCTCATTTCGCGCCAAGGCTTATTCGTGATGATGAAGATCGTGCTTTCTATTATCGTAATAAGTTGAATGCCGTTCTTCAAAGTAAAGTGAGAAGGGGTACCGCATCCTTTGGAGATCTCTACGACGATGCCTTATGGGCTGAAAATTCAATGAAGGCTATTCAAGATGAGGCTTTAATGAATAATCCCTCTCCTTCTTATGCTCCTAGGCCGAATGCTTTTGGGAAGAGGCCGTTTATTCCGTCTTCTTCTAATTCCTATGCTAACAAGCGGAGGTTTAATCCTTCTTCCAATGCAAATGCAAGGAATCCTTCTCCTTTTATTCCTAGAGCTACTTCAAATGTGGCTCATAGGCCTTATGCTCCTCAAGCTCAAGGTCGTCAATGTGGCCGTTGTAGACAACCATTCCATCCCAGTATGACTTGTTCCAACCGGCCTTATGTGTGCTTCTTCTGTCAAAAGGGTGGTCATCGTTATGAGGATTGCCCTGATCGAAAGTTGCCTCCTCCTCCTAAGCCTAAGGGTTCAATCTTTGTCATGAGCCGTGCTGAAGCCGAGGCTCATCCCGAGATCATTACGGGTATGTTCTCAATCTTAGAGCAACCGTGTCTTATTTTATTTGATACCGGTGCTTCAATGTCTTTTGTGTCATCAACTTATGCTAATAAGTTATCTATCAAACCGACGTCTAGTGAGGATACTCCCATATCCTTGCCATCCGGAGATATTATCTCTTGCTCAACCCTTTATCCAAATGTACCTATATCTATTTCGGGTTCTATCTTTCCCGCAAATCTCCTTAAATTTCCTCTAGGAGAGTTTGATATTATTTTAGGTATTGATTGGCTAGCTATGTATCATGCTAGGTTCGAGTGTCGTGATCAAAAGATTTTTTTAAAGAGTCCTTTAGGTGTTAGAGTAACCTATAAGGGATCTCATCCCCGTAAAGGTGTGTCTTTAATTTCCGCTTTGAAGTTGGTAAGTATGGTTAGAAAAGGTCACCAAGCATTCTTGTGTGTTGTGACTTCTTCAAATACCTCTTTGCCAAGTATTGAAGATGTGCCTATTGTTCGAGAATTCGTTGATGTATTCCTCGAAGATTTGCCCGGGATTCCTCCCGAGCGTGATGTTGAATTCTCTATTGATCTTGTTCCTGGTTCTGGTCCAATTGCCAAAGCTCCTTATCGTATGGCTCCGTCTGAATTGAAAGAGTTAAGGAAGCAGTTAGATGATATGATTGAAAAAGGGTTTTATTCGACCAAGTGCCTCGCCTTGGGGTGCTCCTGTTCTTTTTGTTAAGAAGAAGGATGGTTCTATGAGGTTGTGTATCGATTATCGTGAATTGAATCGGATTACAATCAAGAATAGGTATCCTTTACCGAGAATTGAAGATTTATTTGATCAATTAAAGGGTGCTTCTACTTTTTCGAAGATTGATTTGAGATCTGGTTATCATCAAATTCCGGTTAGAGATGTTGATATTCCAAAGACCGCTTTTAGTACGAGGTATGGCCATTATGAATTCAAGGTAATGCCATTTGGATTGACGAATGCTCCTGCTATCTTTATGGATCAGATGAACCGCACTTTTAGTGAGCATCTTGACAAGTGTGTGGTGGTTTTCATTGATGATATTCTTATTTTCTCCAAGTCCGAAGAAGAGCATGCTATTCATTTGAGGATTATTTTGGGTGTTTTACGTCGTCAGAAGTGGTATGCTAAGTTTTCTAAGTGTGAATTTTGGTTACCTAAAGTGTCCTTTCTTGGGCATGTGATTTCTAAAGAGGGTGTAATGGTGGATCCTTCTAAAATTTAGGCCGTTGTTGATTGGAAGAGTCCAACTGATATTAGAGAGATTCGAAGTTTTCTTGGGTTAGCTGGTTATTATCGAAGATTTGTCAAGGATTTCTCTAAGCTTGCTAGACCTATGACTCAGTTGTTGAAGAAGGAAACCAAATTCCTTTGGAATGAAGCTTGTGAAGCAGCGTTTCAAGAGTTAAAGACAAGGTTAACTACCGCTCCGGTGTTGACTTTGCCTGAAGATGGAGTAGACTTTGATGTCTATTGTGATGCTTCTAAAATGGGATTGGGTTGTGTTCTTATGCAGAATAGGAAAGTCGTGGCTTATGCTTCAAGGCAATTGAGAGTACATGAAGTGAACTATCCTACTCATGATCTAGAATTGGCCGCTGTTGTTCATGCTTTGAAAGTGTGGAGACATTATTTAATTGGAGTTCATTGTCGTATCTTCACCGATCACAAGAGTTTGAAGTACATATTTACTCAAAAAGAGTTGAATATGAGGCAAAGAAGATGGTTGGAATTGGTGAACGATTATGATTTTGAGTTATTATATCATGAAGGGAAGGCGAATGTTGTTGCCGATGCTCTTAGTAGGAAAGCTTCTCATGCTTTGAATGCTTTGCATGTTTTACCTGTTGATCTTTGTGCCGAGTTTCGAAAGTTGAGTTTGGAATTTGTAGAGCGTGGGTTTGTTCATGTTGGTGCTATGATTGCCGAGCCTGTGTTTCTCCGTGAAATCCGCGAAAGCCAAGTTGATGATCTTACCTACAAATCTATTCAAGCCAAAATTCTTGAAGGTAAAGGTAAAGATTTCAAGTTTGATAATGAAGGTGTGCTTCGTTTCCATGGTCGTTTATTTGTTCCTAATGCTCTTAATTTGAGGAAGCGAGTTCTTGATGAAGCTCATCTTTCCCCTTATTCTATTTACCCCGGAGGTGATAAGTTGTACAAGGATTTGAAGCTACAGTTTTGGTGGCCGAACTTGAAGGGTGATGTTGTATCTTATGTTGGAAGGTGTTTGACTTGCCAACAAGTGAAGATTGATCACAAGAGGCCCGGTGGATTGCTACAACCGTTGGATATTCCGCTATGGAAGTGGGAATCTATTTCTATGGATTTTGTTATGGCTTTGCCGAAGACCGTTGGAGGTAAAGATGCAGTTTGGGTTGTTGTTGATCGATTGACCAAGTGTGCTAGATTTATTCCGATCAAAGAAACTTGGAATTTGGATCGTTTAGCAAAAGCTTATGTGGATGAAATTGTTAGGTATCATGGTGTTCCTATGGAGATTATATCCGACCGAGATCCGAGGTTCTGTTCGAGATTTTGGAAAGCTTTGCAAGAGGCCATGGGTAGTAAGTTGTTGATGAGTACTGCTTTTCATGCCGCTACGGATGGTCAAACTGAGAGGACTATTCAGACTTTAGAAGACTTGCTTAGAGCTTGTGCTCTTGACTTTCAGTCTAGTTGGGAAAAGAGCTTACCGTTGGTGGAGTTTTCTTACAACAATAGTTATCATGCATCGATTAAGATGGCTCCATATGAAGCTCTTTATGGAAGGAAATGTCGGAGTCCTATATGTTGGAATCAATTGAGTGACAATCGTGATTTAGGCCCCGATGTTCTTGTTGAAACCATTGATAATGTGAAGGTCATTCGTGATAGAATGAAAGCCGCTCAAGACCGTCAAAAGTCTTATGCCGATATCCGAAGAAGGCCTTTAGAATTTGAGGTGGGAGATAAAGTGTTCTTGAAGGTATCTCCTATGAAGGGTGTTAAAAGGTTTGGTGTTAAGGGTAAATTGAGCCCGAAATACATTGGACCCTTTGATATTGTGGAAAGGATTGGTGCAGTTGCTTATAAGTTGGATTTGCCGCCGAATTTGGCTAAGGTTCATGATGTTTTTCATGTTTCTCAATTGAGAAAGTATGTTAGTGATCCAAGCCATGTATTTCAAAAGGAATTGCCCGAGCTTGAACCGAATCTATCCTTTGAAGAGAAGCCGATCCGTATCCTAGATCGTAAGGATAGGAAGTTGAGAAGTAAAGTAGTTCCTTTGGTGAAAATATTGTGGAGAAGTGCTAATGTCGAAGAAGAGACTTGGGAAACCGAAGCTTCTATGCGTAGTAAATATCCGAGTCTTTTCGAGTAAGGTAATTTTTATTTTTTCCTCAAGTTTCGAGGGCGAAACTTTTTAAAAGGTGGGGTGATTGTAACACCCGGAAATGTACCCTATTTTTCTAGTAGAAATATTTTACGAAATCTTTTCAGTAAATCTAAGTTTTAAATTAGAATTTTAAGTTCCGAGTCGAATTTAGAATTTCCGAGTTCGTATTTGGAATTTCTGCGAGATTTCATGAAAATCCCGTCTTAAGTCGAGTTTGTTTTCTTGACTTTTGAGTCGGGTTTGACTTTCTTGACTTTGAAACCGTCTTTGACTTTTTCCTACACAACTCACACTACTCCCTCCTTAACCTAATATTCATTCAACACAAAATCAAACCAAGCTTTCTTCCTCTCTAAGAAAACCCAATTATTTCCCTCTTTGAATATCGATCTTTGAATCATCGTAACTTCTTCGTTACTTGATAGAATTCCCGTAAGTTCGTCTTATTATTCTTCCCGTACCTTCCTCTATCCGTATTGAGATTAAAATCATCGTCTTTCTCGCTTTTCAAATTTCCCGTCTTTCTCAAGATGAACTTTATTCATCTTTTTACGATCTATTTGTAGGTGGCGACCTCCAAGATCCCGACAAAGACTATTTCCTTATAGCAGAGGAGCTTGACGATTAGTAGAGACGCATAAAGGTAACGGTGAAGGGTTACTCGGTATCACTTACGTGTTTTACATGTTTATATGCTTGAAATCGTATTTAGAATACGATTCGGAAGATTAGGATTCATGCTATGATTAGTAAATGATGTTATATGATGAATATTGATGATATATATTGATTGTTGATGATTATTAAAAGTATATATAAGTTTTGGATTGAATTGGTTAAGCTTTGGAAGCTCACGGATGAAGGGGTGTTCCCAGCCGGTCGACCGGCCGCCGGTCTGACCACCGGCTGAGAACACTTCAGTAACATTCTTTGGAAATTGGATTTTTGCATGAAGAGGTGCTCCAGGCCGGCCCACCGGCCTGGAACACATCAGTATGGGAAGTTTTGATTTTGGTGTGATGTTCTGTGCCGGTCGACCGGCCGCCGGTCCACTGACCGGCCCAGACCTCTTTTCTCTGTTTTTTGGGTTTTTGCCTGTGTTCTGAGCCGGCCCACCGGCCACCGGTCATTTGCCCGGCCTGCAACATGGCTGTGTTGTTTTCTTTTAACTTCTAAAACTCGTGATTTATAATAGTTCGCATGATCGGTTTATCGTATAATTTTACGTAATGTCTTATAATATCCATGTTTTGGATATATGATATCTCTTTCGCATGTATCACATGTTTCGTGATGGTTTTTGCTATGTCCCACTTTGAGTCGGTTTTTACATATGTTACGGTTTGAGCACGATTTGGTCTTGTGCTTTGTATTCTCATTCCCTTGGCTACCTTCCCGTTCGTCAGGCTGGAATGTCGGAACGGAGAGGTATCCTACTGCTTAATTGCATGTGTTAGTGGGCATACGACGACGTTGTTGGGAGTTGAACGCTATGCGTTGATCGACCCGGCCGTCAAATGTTGTGTACTTGCGAGGTGGTGTTATTTGCATGTAGCGTACCGCTTTTTATGAGGCTTGAGCTCTTTTCCGCCTCTTTCGTGAATTGATCTACCGAATTTGGGGTACTCGGCATATATATTGTAAGACCGAGTCTTGGATGCGAAACGTTATCGCATGTCGAATCGGAAAACGTGATTCCGAGATCATGGCCAGGTTTACACTAGGACTGTATTATTATCGTGTGCTACCAGGAGGAAATTCTAGGAAATTGTCTAAATATACGAAATGTAGCATCGTGTATGAGTTCAGGGAAATGCTTATCCCGTGGATGCCTTTTAATCATACTTGCCATGGACACGATGCTAGTGCGTTTCATTTACCGTGAGAGATGTCGTCTTTGTGTTGTCGTCTTTGAATGCGTGATTTCATGATATTGTTCATGGTCATTGCATGATTGGACACCGTCATTGTCTTGGTTCGTGAATGGATGATAATATGTTGGATTTATTGTGATCATCGCATGACTTGACTTGGTTTGCCTGTCGAGTCTCAATTCTATCAATCTTATACCGCTAACGGTGAGATGTAAGCCCTAGTGAGCGTATTCGATTGCCTAGGAGTGTCTTTCCCGAGTCTCTGTATAACATGATGGTTCGGATTTGATTTCCATATGATCTTATCATTATATCTCGTATTGGCTATCTATTCTTATTGCAACTCAGATGTATATATATATGCATGCTTTACTTTTGTATTTCCTTATATGTACGTTTGATGTGATATGGCTGGGAGAACCCGGAGTTACTCCCCAGTGACTGTGGCATTCATGTTTTTCATGGATGAACAGGTTGCTTGATATGGATGACTTTTTGGATATGACATTTTGGGGTTCGGGTGTGAGCTAGCGGGCGTTGTCCCTGGAAGTTCACCTCTAGACGATAGTAGCTAGTTTTGGTTAAACACTTGTTCTTTGCTAACATCTTAAGAGACCCCGTCTCTTTATTGTATATTCCGTACTTAGTTTGTAATGTTTTGACACACCTCGTGTTATATATATCTTGCATGTTTAAAGGTTTTTAAAATACCGTATTTCCGCATATTATTTCACATGCTTGTATGTTTTATATTTCCGCATTCGCGAGGGTTGTCACACTAAGTGTTTTAGGATGTGTGTTAAAGGAGTTTCCTTTGTGTCATTTTTTCTAGGTCAAAACTATGTTCCCCGTTCTTTTATATGAACGTTAAAATCTGGTAGTTAAATGGATGTTATATGTCACGGTTTTTAAAGCTTTTTAGTGGTTTTTTCCTTCTTTTTCATGATTATTTATTGATCATCATATCATATGCAAGCTAGTTTCAATCTCTTGAAAATATATGGGAACGATTGTGAGAGAATAAGGGGTGATTTTGGTTCGAAATAGGCATAAGTTCAATGACTACTCATGGCTGCTTTTTCGTGGCCGATCGGATTCGCCTAAGGTTCATGATTGATCTTTAAGGCACGGTATGGTTTTGGGGACTGGAAAACAGGGACACGGGAAATAGATGAGGATTGTTTGATTGTATGTTTGTGGGCTGCTTTTGTACATGAATCTGGATTTGGTTTGGTTAGCGAAATTCATGAGATTGAGCATGGGGAATAGGTAAAAGGTAAGGGGGAAATGGGTACGGGAAACAGGTCAAAACTACTTTGAAAATCGGGCCCAAAATGAGCATCAAACCGAGCTTAAAAATGCTTCGCAAATTGGATCCTACCTTACTTTTAAAACTTCGTTAAAATGGAAAACGGTGCGATAAATAAAAGTTAAGTAAATCGACTAAACAAAGACGAGTTTGTTAAGACATTACAAAACAAGCTAAAAAAGCCTTTTTATTCCACTTTAAAATTCTATTAGAATGGATTCGCAAACAACACCTTGAATAAAATAACCCCCCGCGCTTGAAATAAACATTCAAAACTAATAGTCTAAAGGAGGTTATTTTTTCAAAAAATCCTTTTCTTTTTAATTAATTTGAAATAAAATAAACATTTGCTTAGCAAACCACCAGGTCTTTTGTGTTAAATTTTCACTTGTTGGCATGTGAGGCACCTTCCCACATAAATCACAACATCACCTCTAAAATTTGGCCACCGAAATTATAACTTCAAGTCTTTGTACATCTTGACACCTCCGTGATGAATCATAAACGGAGATAAATGAGCTTCACAAAGAATCTTCAGGAGCTTTGGGAACAAATACTCGGCCACAAAAACGAAGAACTCCATTTGCATAAATGGTGAAGTCTTTAGCTTTTCCTTCAAGTAGCCTAGCTTGAATAGATTTGTAAGTAGCATCATCCATTTGATTCTCTCGGATTTCACGATAAAGGAGGGGCTCCACATCCATAGCACCTAGGTAATCAAACATATTATCCACAAACTCTAGCTTCAATCTTCGCAATTCGTCACAAAGGTAATTTGGTAAAACACGAATGACACTTAAGGAATGATTCATCTTCCTACTAACAGCATCGGCAGCTACATTACCTTTTCTTTCATTGTATAGCAACTGATAATCATAATCATTCACTAACTCTAACTAACGTATTTGCCTCATATTCAACTCCTTTTGGGAAAATATATACTTCAAACTCTTGTGATCGGTCTAGATGCGGCAATGAACACTAATGAGATAATACCTCCAAACACTCAAGACATTAACAACGGCGGCTAACTCAAGGTCATGAGTAGGATAGTTGATCTCATGAACTCTTAATTTTCACAAAGCCTAGGCAACAACATTACTATTTTGCATAAGAACACATCCTAAACCAAACTTAGAATCATCACAAAACACATCGAAATCAACACCATCCTCGAGCAATGTCAACACGGAAGCGGTAGTCAACCTTTTCTTCAACTCTTGATAAACGGCTTCACAAGCTTTAATCCACACTAAATTGGTCTCTTTCTTCAAAAGATAAGTCATCGACTTGGCAAACTTGAAAAACCCTTTAACAAAGCGACGGTAGTAACCGGCTAAACGCAGGAAACTTTGAATCTCACCAACATCGGTACGACTCTTCCACTCCACAACGGCTTCAATCTTTGAAAGGTCTACCATAACACCCTATTCAGAAATCACATGCCCAAGAAAAGACACCTTAGGCAATCAAATTTCATATTTAGAAAACTCGATAAACCAATTTTGTCGTTGAAAAATCTCCAAAATGGTACGAAGATGATTAACATGCTCTTCCTCGGACTTAGAAAAAATTAGGATGTCATCAATAAACACCACCACACACTTATCAAGGAACTGTTGGAGCCAGTGTCCTCCACAGTTAGTGCAATAACATAAATAAATCTCTGTAGGTTCACAGGGTATACTTTGTATAATATTCAAAAGATTAACGTTTATCAATAACGGTTGGCTCGCTAGAAGTTTGACGTTATTGTCATTTTATTATGGCGGTGATCAACTGGTCCCTATAAGTCACACCTATAGGATGTGTCTGAGAGATGTGATTATATGAATAATATAGTCATGTTGATGCCTTATACGACTAAAAGGTTAGTCGATGTATTTGACTAAAAGGTTAGTCAAAAATGATGATGATAGACGGATTAAACTGTTAATTCGTAAATTGAATATAAACTGTTATATTTAATTAATGTAAATAATGTTAGCTTAAACGAACTAATCAGTTAATTCGTGAATAAATATAAACCGTTATATTTAATTAAGCAAATGTATTACTCGTAATAATTATTGTAAATATTGTCAGACATGTATTAATAAATCGACTGCAAAAGGTTGAGTGGACTTATTAATAAGATGACGATATTAGTGACGATAATTATAATAATACAATGGATGTTATTTACTAGGGGTGACCGAAAAATATAAAGCAATAAATGGATATATCTACTCGGTCCAAATGGGTTTGGATAGTATCCTAATTGCAATTTCTTATTTTAGGAAAACCTAGCTAGTATGATTAGGTGAGAATAAAAAGAAAAATTACCTAGGGTTTTAAGAGGGAGTGACGACACAAAACTCAAAACTAGGGTGATTTTTCTCTCAATTTTTCTATCTAGATCTATCATCAAACCTCACATAAAATTAGCGGTAATTTTGTATAATCGTTCTAGCACGATTAAGGCATATCAAAGAGCATTTTGGGTGCAACTAGTAGGAGATATCATACTTTTGATATTGTTCTTAAGCCAATTTGCAAGGACCAAAGGTTGATTTTTATCTCTTATTTATATCGTTATTTCCATATATGACTCGTTATTTCGTATCTTATAATTTTGTTATAATCCTGAAACTTAGAGGTGAAATATACGGATATTTTTCCACAAGTGGTATCAGAGCATAAGGCTACAAAATTATATTTTATGAATTTCATATTATGGATTTTGCATCTTGTTTTGCGTCGGAAATTTTTTTTTTTACACGGACTGTTTTTTGTGCCGTGTGGTTTCATTTTTTTTTCGCCTTCGATTTTAGTTGTTCTTGTTCCATTTGATTTTTCTTATTGGTGTTTTAAACGGTTAGAATAATCATATGAAAAATTTGTAGATGTTTGATTTAATAAAGATTAAATTAAAACGTAAATGGAATTTGATATGAATGTTAATGAACATCATTTTTGCTTTATATTTTCGTTAAAGAATGATCTAGATATTCATTTTAAAAGGTTAATTTGAATCATCTAGTTTGTATCAATGTTTAATATCGATTAGATATTGTTTGTTTGTACCGATCTAGTTAATATAAGCATGATCGATTTAAAACGGTTTAATTTGATTATTTTTTTTTGCTGCCAGTGTACTGTTCACAGTTTAAAAAAAAAAAATTTTTTTTTTTGAAGTGACAGCAGCGTTTTTGTGAAAGAAAAAAAAACAAGGGGAATTCGTTTTTTTTTGTATAAAACGTGTGAAAAAAAAAAAATTTGGTACCTGCTACTGTTAGTACGTGAACAGTAACAATAAAAAAAAATTTCGTTTTTTTTTTTATTAAACCAAATTTTTGTTTTGTACATTATAAAGATAATGTATGATTGTTTTTGTGAAAAAGTTCACAAAATTTTTGATACCATGTTATTTTAAAAAGGTTTAAAATAATGTTAAAGTTGGATTTGTTTGATACGAATTTTGTGACTTATTACGGAATAATCACATAATTTAATCAGTTTAAAAGGTGGTTTGGATAAATTACTCTACATAATTACGGAATTATGTCTTGAATGAATAATTTATTTAGTTGATGCATTTTTTTTTATGTTGTTTGAATGAATGAATGATTTTATTTACGTATTTTTGCAATTGGCTTAAAATGTAATACCTAGTGTGGCCTTAGTTAATCATGTTTTCGTAATGATGGAAACATGGTTTGGATGTATTTTTGAGATCTCGTATCTTTTTATCCTTTTAATTATGTTTTGGGAATTAGAATGTAAATATGTTTACTTTTGTAATTTTTGAAATGTAATTTTAAGAAGACTAGAGACGGAGATCGGATGCTCACTCCCGCTACATGGACCAAGATGGAACATCAAGTCAAGCTTCTCGGGTCCATAAGGGTGGATTCCAAACTTGTAATTTACTGTTCATTTTGGTAGATAGGCCACACTAGGACCGTTGTAATAGTTTACGTATTGTCTCGCTTTCGTTCTCTTTCACATGATAGATAATTGCATCATATTCCGCCTAAACCAAACCACCTAAAATGCATGAAAATGATTCATATAGTTTGAATATTTAATCATGAACATACAGATGTCACTCGCTTTTAGGGCCATCACCTTAGTTTAAATCATTCTCGAGTTGCTAGACATTCGTTCACTTAAAATGAATTAAAGTTAAGTTGATGGGACCTTCCCCTATAACTAAAATTGAGACTAGTCTTTATAGGGAAAACTACTATGAACCCCTTCTTCGTCGGAAGTCATAATATGACCCCTTCTACGTTGGGTAAGTAGTGAGTGTTGACCTATTTTTATCTTAACATTATAGTACGAGTAATATCTCGTGATTATGATGGACTAAAGATAAAATTTATAGAAATTTATCGAACAGGAATTCTAAAAGTAGAATTAGCCAAGAGGTTGGCTTATCAATTTATAGAAATTGAGTCTTGGGATCATTTATATAATTCTTGAGGGAGGTCAATTGTATAAATGCACGAGTCATCGCATTAAACAGTTTTTCATTAGACTCAAATTTAAAACGATGAAAACTTATCATATTTATTTTCTTTTTCACAGTTTTTGAATTCGTTATATACAGATATAATTGCTAATAACAAATGGCTGGCCATACTGATGACCCAATGCCAAATGCCAAGCTCGGACGTGAGTCCTGGCTTAAGATTTTCATGGACAATATGAATCAGTCAACGCGACTGAGCCACTACCGCCCAACCCAGGCCCCAATGCAGGAGCCAATGAATCACTTGCTTATAGTGATTTCATGATGGAGGCGGGAGCGATAAAGAACGTACTCATCTTTTCAATGGAATCAAATTTGCAAAGGCGATTCATTGCCCATGGTGCGAATAAGATTTTCACCACGCTCTCTAACGAGTTCTCGAAAGTCCAGCTCGTTAGCTATTAGCATACCTGTCGCTCTTTGAAGCGAAACTCCAGAAGGGCCAAGCGGTTAGCCCACACATTCTTGAGATGATTGAGAATGTCGAGAAACTGGAGGCACTTGGTTGCAAAATCGATGAGAAGATCGTCATAGACCGCGTTCTTCATTCACTTCATGATGGTTTGCCCTTTTCAGGGCAAATTACTATATGAATGATATGAAGAAGAGTCTTCATCAGCTCCACTCACTCCTTGTACAGACAGAGAGTGATCTTAAATTGAGTGGGAGTCTGAAACAGGACGTACTCATGATTGCCAACAAGGGCAAATGTAAGGGCAATGCGCATGCCACCCTAGCTGTAGGGAAACCGAATTCAAAAGGCCAGGCAAGGCACGAATTGGGCCTTGTGAGACCTAGCGGTATCTCCACAGGCAAGACAAGAGCGATGAACGTACGTGGAGTGCCACCATTCCCACAAGCTTGGCATTGGAGGAGAACTGCCCCGTGTACCGTGAGGGACATAAAAGCAGCCGCGTCTCTCCTGTTGGTATGTCTTTCTTCTTTTATTCATATGATTGATATTAACCATGCAAGTTTCGGAACTTGGGTACTTGATACTGGTTGTGGTTCTCATCTGTGTAATCATTTGCAGGGCCTAAGAAACATCACAACTCTCGCAAGGGGTGATGTGGACCTGCGAGTGGGGAATGGAGCAGAGTAGCTGCCGTTTCAGTGGGAACATATGTAATCCAACTCCCGAGTGGATTTGAGTTATTTCTGAATAACTGTTACTATGTACCCAGTTTATCTAAAAATATTATTTCTGTTTCCGTACTTGATAAGGACGGTTTTTTCGTTTGTAATAAAGGATAATAGCTGTATTTTCTCTTTAAACGAAATGATTTATGGTAAAGCAGTTTCCATGAATGGGATTTATGTTTTAGATCAAACCACAGATATAATGCATGTGAGTAGTAAGAAAGCAAAAGTTGGTGACAAAGATCAAACCTATCTATGGCATTGCCGTATGGCCACATAATGAAAACGGTGAAAAGATCATTTGATAATGAGACTATCTCCCTATTTGACTATGAATCTTTTGGCACGTGTGAATCATGTCTTATAGGCAAAATGACTCGAATTTCCTTCAAAGGTGTTGGAATGCGCGCTGCTGACCTATTAGGACTCATACATACTGATGTGTGTGGACCTATGTCAATCAAAGCTAGAGATGGCTATAGATATTTTATCACTTTCACGGACGATTTGAGTAGATATGGATATGTCTACTTAATGAAGCACAAAAGTGAGTCCTTTGATAAGTTCAAGGAATACCAGAAGAAGGTTGAAAACCAGCTGGGTAGAAAGATTAGAGCACTACGTTCAGATCGTGGTGCCGAATATCTTTCGAACGAGTTTGATCAACACCTAAAAAACTGTGGTGTAGTACTACCAGTTAACTCCACCTGGAACACCACAATTGAATGGTGTGTCCGAACGGAGAAATCTAACATTGCTTGATATGGTTCGATCCATGATGAGTCACACGGTTGTGCCTGACTCATTATGGGGATATGCTCTTTTGTCAGCTGCTCTAATACTTAACCAAAGTCCGTCTAAAGCTGTTGACAAGACTCCATATGAATTATGGAAGGGAACAGTCCCTAACTTGTCCTTTATTCGGGTTTGGGGCTGCGAGGCTTATGTCAAGTGGAGACCTGACGATAAGCTCGGCCCACGATCGGTCAAGACATACTTTATTGGTTATCTAAAAGGGATGTTTGGTCATTACTTTTACTCGCCTACCGAACATCGAGTTTTTGTTGCGGCTAGTGCGACGTTCTTAGAGAAAGAATTTCTCGAGAATAGGACAAGTAATGGAACCTTCGATCTGTCGGAGATTCCAGAACCAACAACCGAGCTACCAATGGAGGAAACTGTTCCCTCATCATCGGCTGCGGTAAATATTCCTGAGGAACCTAGAAGGTCGGGTAGAGTCTCCATTCCTCCAGACAGATACATTGGTATGGTCGAGGAGAATGGAAGAGATGACGTTTTACTCCTACAGAGTAACGAACCGCTACCTATAAAGGTGCCATGACCGGTCTGACTTAAGCAGGCTGAAGCCATTTGGCAATTCCGAGTGGACTTATGTATGAGAATGAGTATGGGGATCTGGTTGACTTACTGTAAGGTTCGGCCTTCTTAGGTGCAAATGGCTTTAAAAATAAAGCATTCTGTAGAAGGAAAACCAGATACTACAGGCACGACAGTTGGCAAAGGGTTCACTCAAGTGCAAGGAGTTGCTATATGATGTGAAAAGTTTTGCAAACCGTAGTTATGCTGCGTTCCATTCGGATAATCTTAGCGTTTGCCGCTTTTCATGACTATGAAATTTGGCAGATGGATGTGAAAACCGCCTTCTTAAACGGTTATTTGGAGAAGGAGTTGTACATGGTACAACCCGAAGGTTTCATTGATCCTAAAAATCCTAAGAAGGTATGCAAGCTTAAGCGTTCCCTATGGACTTAAGCAGGCTTCTCGGAGTTGGAATCATCGTTTCGACCATGTGATAAAAGAGAATGGATTTACTCGATCGGTCGAGGAACCATGCTTATATATCAAGTCGAGTGGGAGCAAGATTGTCTTCCTAATATTGTATGTCGATGACATACTCTTGATTGGGAATGACATACCTCTCTTAACTTCGTTAAAAGTTTGGTTAAAGAACCATTTCCAGATGAAAGATCTGGGCCAGGCACAAAGAATTTTGGGGATCCGTATCTACCGAGATAGATCACGACGGATGTTATCCCTCAGTCAGGAGTCTTATATAGATAAGATTCTTGAGATGTTCAGCATGACCAACTCCAAGAAGGGGAACCTTCCAATGATTTCTGGGATGCAGTTGAGTAAAGCTCAGGCACCAAAGACATCGGAAGAGGTCGAGCGCATGATTCGGATTCCCTTATGCATCACTATAGATCCGATCATGTATGCCATGAATAGGCCACGTCCAGACGTGGCATATGCATTGAGGTAAATGACAAGTCGTTTACCAAGTCAATCCAGGTGAAACACACTGGATAGCTGTTAAGAATATCCTTAAGTACCTACGGAGGACTAAGGATTGGGTATTGACTTATGGAGGTGACACTGAGCTATGCGCAACCGGTTACACAGATGCTAGCTTCCAAACGGATCGAGACGACTCGAAATCTCAGTCTGGATTCGTGTTTACTCTTAATGGCGCTGCGCTCAGCTGGAAAAGCTCCAAACAAAATGTTATAGCAGATTCTACGACTAAGTCTGAGTACTATGCTGCTTCAGAGGCTGCGAAGGAAGCTATATGGATGCGTCAATTCTTACAAGGACTAACTGTAGTTCCTAGTTCGGATGACCCGATCACCATCTATTATGATAATAGTGGTGCCATCTTCCAGGCTAAGGAGCCCAAGTCCAGCAACAAGTCTAGGCATGTACAACGGAAGGCTCACATGATCCGATATTACGTGGAGCAAAGGGAAATAGTGATAGACAAGATTGCTACGGATGATAACGTCGCAGATCCTCTCACTAAACCATTGAGATATGATAAGCATGAAGGGCACGTTATTTCCATGGGAATCAAACGTGTTTCTGAGTTGTATTAGTTGTTTTATATGAATTAGACACCTGTATCTTTTTCATAAAACTATCTATGAAATCATCGTATTGTTTTATATTTTGTTTTTTATGTGGGTTGTACTGACAACATTGAACACCACAAATTTGAACTGAATTACTTTATATTTGTTTTGAGTCCGTAATCGCCTACATGACTGATACTCTGGCAATTTATTTTGTGGACCGTCGATTGATGGTGGGTTCACGAGCCATAAGTCCAACATTTTGACTGATCGATCACAGATGCGTGTTATAATGATGTTGCGCACGACTTTTGGTGACGACCACAAGGTTATAAATGGAGTCCTAAACTGTTTCGAACATTAGGTGCGCAGTCGTGGATAGGACGTCCATAGTGTTCCTAGAGTCGATTCTTTTGACTATCGACTGTCTCTTGAGATAAAGGCAGTTTTTGGGTGACTTTGGTTTCTTTCTCATGGTCGACCGTAACAGGAGGCTAAGTAGATTTTCACTGGTTCATTTCATACTGCGCTTGTGTCTGCAAGTTTCGAGTTGAAGAAAATATCCAACCTTTATCAGGATATGATATTTCTCAGGGCCACTCGAGGAGCTGTAACTGAAATGCATGGCCATGCTCGAATAAATATTCGTTTATCAGTTAAGTTACTCTCTAATCGGGGAAACCACTCTTGATACTGATCACTTGTAAACTACGACCTTTGTGAATACGGACTTTGCAAATTGGTTTACATTGAGTGGGAGAAATTTATTATGGATATGAGAATCGGTTATCGCCATACACTTGTACGGACAAGTGGGAGATTGTTGGAGCTAGTGTCCTCCACAGTTAGTGCAATAACATAAATAAATCTCTGTAGGTTCATAGGGTATACTTTGTATTGTAATCAGTTGATTAACGTTTATCGATAACGGTTGGCTTGCTAGATAAGTTTGACGTTATTGTCATACAGATGGCGGTGATCAACTGGTCCCTAAAAGTCACACCTAAAGGATGTGTTTGAGAGATGTGATTATTTGAGAAAATAATCATATTGATGCCTTATTAAATGACTAAAAGGTTAGTCGGTGTTTTGACTAAAAGGTTAGTCAATGTGATGATGATATAATTATTTAATAATGATTAAATAAATTTAGCTGAGACGAATTAACTGTAATTCGTAAATTGAATATAAAAATGTTATATTTAATTGTTGTATATAATGTAAGCTAATTAAACATAAACCGTTATAATTAATTGGCAAATTATAAATATACAGATATTTATAATTAATGATGCATTATAATGTCGGTCCTTGACAAATGACGATTATAATATATTACATTATATTGGAAGCTAAAATGACCGAAACAAAGTGTCCAGATACACTCGGTTTTTCCGGTCAATGGGTAGTTATTTGAGGAGACTAAATCTCCTCATATAAGACCTAGGAGTGCCGTGCAAAGGAGAGAAAGAGGAGAGAAATTCTAACCAAATTTTCAACACTCACTTGTGCCTCCATCACACAAAACACAAAACCCTAAAAAGTTAACAGTAACTTTTAATCATCTTTCTAGCAAAGGAGAAGGGCATATCTCGATCAATCTTGGGTGAGACAATTAGGAGGATATCTACTTTGTTATCTGTTCTTAGGCCGATTTTGCTAGGACCAAAGGTTTAATTCGTTTTCTCTATATTTACATTGTTTTCATATTTATGACTCGCAATTCATATTATATAATTTTGTTATAATCCTAATTTTAAGGGGATGTAAACAGTTATTTCCCACAAAGCTTTCCTCTTGAATTCTCACGGCACATGTGAGATAAAAGGAGAAAAAAAATAAAACCCTAGACTACTCTAATCTCACGGCACAAAAAGAAAAAGAGGAGAAGAAAAATTCGGATTTTTAATTCTCTAATTCATCTTCATATTCATCGTCTATATACACACAAAGTTAGAAGTAATTTTGGGTATTCGTTCTAGCACGACGAAGGCATTTCTTGAACCATCTTGGGTGTAACGATTAGGAGAATACCTACTTTGGTATTTGTTCTTAGGCCTTTTTTCTAGGACCGAAGGTTATTTCTTAATCTCTTGTTTATATTATGCAATTTCATTTATGACTAGAAATTCATATAGTTATAATTTCATTATAATCCGAAAAATTTAAAGGGTAGGATACCGATATTTCCCACAAGTGGTATCAGAGCAATTGGCTATGAAATTATTTTATATGTTTTCATATTTGATAAAATATAAGATTAGAAATTTTTGATTTGTTTTTTTTTTGTTTTCGTTTCGGCTGAAAGAAGGAAAAAAAATTATGGTTTGTTTTTTTTTGGCACTGTTCACGGCCAGGGAAAAAAAAATATTTGTACTGTTCACGGCACTGTTCAGCCGTGAGGGAAAAAATTTTTTTGCCTTGTTTTTCCATTTTGATTCATTATAATTGTTGTTTTAAATAGTTAAGACGATAACATGATGAATTTGTAGTTGTTTTGATTTAATAAGGATTAAATTAAAATGTAAATGGAAATCGATTTGTATGTTCATCGCTATATATTTTTGGTATTCATTGTTTTAGATATTCATTTTAAATTGTTAAATTGAATCATTTAGTTTGTATCAATGTTTAATATTGATTAGATGTTGATATTTTGTACCGATCTTGAATATATAAGTAACATCAAATTTTTTTTTTAAAAAAAAAAAAAAAAAAAAAAAATTTATACCTGCTACTGTTCACGGATACTGTTCATTCGTGAATAGTGAAAAAAAAAATTTAATTTTTATTTTGTTTATTGCATTATAAAGATAATGTATGTAGATTACTGTTGTGAAAAAGTTCACAAAAATAGATACCCTATTATTTTAAAAAGGTTTAAAATAATGTTGAATTTAATTTATGTTATACCCGATAATATGAATTAAATTGGATTATGGTTGATTAAAATTGTTGTGTGCAATTAAGGAATTGTCACATAATTTTGATCATTTTAAAGGTGGTTTGGATAAATTAATCATCATAATTAATGAATTATGTCTTGAAGGTTTAATTTATTTTGTTGATGCACTTTATTTTGTTGAATGAATGAATGAATGGATGAATGGATTATTTTGGTATTTTACAAGAGGTTGTAATTTGTATTGCTTAGTGTGGCCTTAGTAGATTGTGTTATCGTAATGATGGTAACATGGTCTTTGATGTATTTTGAGATCTCGAATCTCCCCTTTTGTAATCTTTAATTATAATTTTTAAATTAGAATGTAAATAGGTTTATATTTTGTAATTTTTAAAAATTGTATTTTTGAGAAGACCAAAGATGGAGATCGGATAGCTCACTCCCGCTACATGGACCAAGATGGAACATCAAGTCAAGCTTCTAGGGTCGATAAGGATGGATTCCAAAGTGTATTTTTGGTCTATTTTGATAGGATAGGCCACACTAGGACTTTGTACTTTGATTTTCTTTTTCCGTTCTTATTGTTTTTCTTTTGCATGATAGTTATTGCATCATATTCCGCCTAAACCAAACCACCTACTACTTAATTGCATGAAAATTGACTCAAATAGATTGTATGTTAATTATCATGGACATCCAGATGTCACTCTTAATTCTAAAAGCTATCATCTTAAACTATTCATTCTCAAAATGCTAGATCATTCGTTCACTTAAATGAATAAAATTAAAGCTGATGGACCTTCCTCTAAAACCTAAAATTGAGATTAGTCTTTATAGGGAAAACTGCTATGAATCCCTTCTTCATTGGTAGACATATAGGACCTTACTCTCCATATGATCCCTTCTACGTTGGGTAAGTAGTATGTGTTGACCTATTTTAACTCAACATTATAGTCCGAGTAATATCTCGTGATTATGATGGACTAAAGATAGAATTTACATAAATTTATCGACCAGGAATTGTAAAAGTAGAATTAGCCAAGAAGTTGGCTTATCATTTTACAGAAATTGAGTCTTGGGATCATTTATATAATACTTGAGGGAGGTCAATTGTATAAATGCAAAAGTCTTCGCATTAATCGGTTTTGCATTAGTCTTAATTAAAACGATGAAAATGCTTATTATGTTTTATCTCCTTTTTCGCAGTGTAGCATTCATTTATATCGATAAAACTGTTATAACAAATGGCTGGACATGCTGATGCCCCTATGCCAAGTGCCACGCTCGCACGCGACACCTGGATTAAGATGTTCATGGACAACATGAATCAATACACGCGAGTAAAGAATAACGGGTCCAACTTTGCGGACTGAGAGGCTTCATTACGGAATGCTGCCATAGCTGACAGTAAGCTCAAGTACTTGACTGAGCCACTACCGCCTAACCCAGGCCCCAATGCAGGAGTAAATGAATCACTTGCTTATAGTGATTTCGTAATGGAGGCGGGTGCGATAAAGAACGTACTCATCTTTTCAATGGAATCCAATTTGCAAAGACGATTCATTGCCCAAGGTGCAAACAAGATTTTCACCACGCTCACTAACGAGTTCTCAAAAGCACCGCAGATCGTTATGTATGAGCTTATCACTCGCTTCTTTGAAGCGAAACTCCAGAAGGGCCAACCGGTTAGCCCACACATTCTCGATATGATCGAGAATCTCGAAAAACTGGAGGCACTTGATTGCAAAATCAAAGAGAGCGTGGTCATTGACTGCATGCTTCATTCACTTCATGATGGTTTTGCCCAATTCAGGGCAAATTACTATATGAATGATTTGAAGAGAAATCCTCATCAGCTACACTCACTTCTCATACAGACTGAGAAGGATCTGAAATTGAGTGGGAGCCTGAAGCTGGACGTTCTCATGATTGAAAACAAGGGTAAGAGTAAGGACAAGGCTCAGGCCGACCTAGCTGTAGGGAAGCCGAAGTTCAAGAAGCCAGGAAAGGGCAAGAGTGGGCCTGGAGAGACTAGCAGTAGCTCACAAGGCAAGACAAAGAGCAAAGAAAACATGGAGTGGCACCATTGCCACAAGACTGGGCATTGGAGGCGGAACTGTCCCGTGTATGCTGAAGACGTAAAAGCAGGCCGCGTCACTCCTGTTGGTATGTCTTCTTTTATTCATATGATTGAGATTAACCATGCAAGTTTCGGAACTTGAGTACTTGATACTGGTTGTGGTTCTCATCTGTGTAATCATTTGCAGGGCTTAAGAAACATCAGAACTCTCGAAAAGGGTGATGTGGACCTGCGAGTGGAGAATGGAGCAAGAGTAGCTGCCATTTCAGTGGGAACATATGTAATCCAAATCCCGAGTGGATTTGAGTTATTTTTAAATAACTGTTACTATGTACCCAGTTTATCTAAAAACATTATTTCAGTTTCCGTACTCGATAAGGACGGTTTTTTCATTTGTAATAAAGGATAATAGCTGTATTTTCTCCTTTAACGAAATGATTTATGGTAAAACAGTTTCTATGAATGGGATTTATGTTTTAGATCAAACCACAGATATATTGCATGTGAGTAATAAAAAGGTAAAGGTTGGTGACAAAGATCAAACCTATTTATGGCGTTGCCGTATGGGACACATAAATGAAAAACGCGTGAAGAAGCTCATTGACAATGGAACTATCTCCCCATTTGACTATGCATCATTTGGCCCGTGTGAATCATGTCTCATAGGCAAAATGACTCGAATTTCCTTCGAAGGTGTTGGAATGCGCGCTGCTGACCTATTAGGTCTCATACATACTGATGTGTGTGGACCTATGTCAATCAACGCTAGAGATGGCTATAGATATTTTATCACTTTCACGGACGATTTGAGTAGATATGGATATGTCTACTTAATGAAGCACAAAAATGAGTCCTTTGATAAGTTCAAGGAATACCAGAATAAGGTTGAAAACCAGTTGGGTAGAAAGATTAAAGCACTATGTAACCACTCTTGATACTGATCACTTGTAAAATTCGACCTTTGTGAATGCGGACTTTGCAAATTGTTTTACATTGAGTGGGAGAAATTTAAGGATATGAGTATCGGTTATCGCACATACACTTGTAAGGACAAGTAGGAGATTGTTGGAGCTAGTTTCCTCCACAGTTAGTGTGATAACGGCTAAGGTTCACAGGGTATACTTTGTATTATAATCAGTTGATTAACGTTTATCGATAACGGTTGGCTTGCTAGATAAGTTTGACGTTATTGTCATACAGATGGTGGTGATCAACTGATCCCTAAAAGTCACACCTAAAGGATGTGTTTTAGAGATGTGATTATTTGAGAAAATAATCATATTGATGCCTTATTAAATTTCTAAAAGGTTAGTTCATGTATTTGACAAAAAGGTTAGTCAATGTGATGATGATACGATTATTTAATAACGATTAAATAATGTTAGCTGGTAATTCAATATAAAATGTTATATTTAATCAATGTATATAATGTTGGTCTAAACTAAATATAAACTGTTATATTTAAGTTGGCGGATATGTATTACACGATATTATTATAGTGTACTGGTCCGGCATTACTCGGTTTATGTGACGGTCCATTACTAGTAATATTTAGAATACATATTGCATTATGTACATATTAAAATGAGATACTAACTACCTAATATAGGTTGAGTTAAATAAGGAAACTAGGGTTTTGATTTTTGAAGCTTTCCTCTTGAATTCTCACGGCACATGTGAGATAAAAGGAAAAAAAAATAAAACCCTAGACTACTCTAATCTCACAGCACAAAAAGAAAAAGAGGAGAAGAAAAATTCGGATTTTTAATTCTCTAATTCATCTTCATATTCATCATCTATATACACACAAAATTAGAAGTAATTTTGGGTATTCGTTCTAGCACGACGAAGGCATTTCTTGAACCATCTTGGGTGTAACGATTACGAGAATACCTACTTTGGTATTTGTTCTTAGGCCTTTTTTCTAGGACCGAAGATTATTTCTTAATCTCTTGTTTATATTATGCAATTTCATTTATGACTAGAAATTCATATAGTTATAATTTCATTATAATCCGAAAAATTTAAAGGGAAGTATACCGATATTTCCCACAGTACCGATATCTTTAAATATGGAATTGCCTATTTATTCTTATCGTATTTCACATGTATATCTATATATGCATGCTTCTACTTTTGTATTTCCGTTTATGTACGTTTAATGTGATATGGATGGGAGAACCCGGAGTTACTCCCCACTGACTGTGGCGTTCATGTTTTTCATGGATGAACAGGTTGCTTGATTAGATGGCTTTTTGCTTGTGGTATTTTGGGTTCGGGTGTGAGCTAGCGGGCGTTGGCCTGGATGAAACACCTCTAGACGATTTTTAGCTAGTTGCTAATAACTTTGTTGTTGGATAACATTTTGATAGACTACGTCTCTTGTAGTATTTTATATTTTGGTTTGTAATTATTGACATTCCTCGTACCTTTCTATTTGCATGTAAAAAGTTTTAAAAACATCGTATTTTCCGCTATATAAATCACATGCTTGTTATGTTTTATTTCCGCATTCGCGAGGGTTGTCACAGTTGGTATCAGAGCTTAGACGCTTCCGACGCACACATGTGAACCCTAAAATTAAATTACTTGACCTTGAAATAATAAATGACAGATGGGTAGACTTAAGGACCTAATTTGGTAGTCTTTGGTGTACCTGATGTTTGTTAGGTTCTAACTTGTTTGTTGATTGTGTTGAGTGATGTTATGTTTGTTTGTATCAACCATCTTGAGGTGGACCGTAGGTTGGCAAGAAGAAGTAATCTTTGGCCGAAGATTGAAGATCGACGAGCCTATTTGAAGTGTACTTCTCCCTCATCGTTGATCTCTTGTGCCTTTAATGTACCTTTTCCCCTTATTCTATCTAGGTGCTTCTTTCTCTTCCAACTTGTTTTACCTCTTGGAAATTACGCTTGATAGTTCCTCCATCTTACCATTCGTACCCTCAACTTTCTCACGTGACCTTTTGTAGATACCATACCCGTTTGTTTGTAGTATATAAACCTTGGTCGGAAGAATTTTGGACTTTGTGGAACGTTAGTGTTGATTAGAATGAATTTGGGATTTGAGAAAAATTGTGTAGACCTAAGTTCACCCCTAGTGGTGAGAGTTGGGATCCTAGAGGATAGTGTGGTAAGATATGTTTGATGATTTTAGTATATAAATGCTTGTCATGACTTGTGTGTAAATAGTTCATGATATTCGATGGTGTAAGGTTGAATGAGTTGGCTAGGACTTCTTAACTCATTAATAATTCAATCTTTTGGACTTAAAAGTTTAGTATTGTTTTGAAGACCATGCTTATGATAGATCTAATTGGTGTAAATGAGAAGCTTTGAATGATATCTTGAGGTGCGAAATACTTTTGAGGTTAAGTGTAACACCCGGAAATGTACCCTATTTTTCTAGTAGAAATATTTTACGAAATCTTTTCAGCAAATTTAAGTTTTAATTTATAATTTTATGTTCCGAGTCGAATTTAGAATTTCCGAGTTCGTATTTGGAATTTCTGTGAGATTCCATGAAAATCCCGTTTTAAGGCGAGTTTGACTTTTCTTGACTTTTGAGTCGAGTTTGACTTTTCTTGACTTTTGAGTCGAGTTTGACTTTTCTTTACTTTTGAGTCGAGTTTGACTTTTCTTGACTTTTGAGTCGAGTTTGACTTTTCTTGAATTTTAAGTCGTCTTTGACTTTTCTTGAATTTTAAGTCGTCTTTGAATTTTCTTGACTTTTAAGCCGTCTTTGACTTTTGTTGACTTTCCGACTCACCCTTTACTTATACTCCCTCATAACCTATTTTTCCCTCATTTTCCACTTCCTCCTTCTTCCTCATCAAACCACCAAAACCTAAAAAACCCTCTTTGATCCGATTTTAAAATCATCATACCGCATTCGTTCTTTGACGGAATTCACGTAAGTTCGTCTTATTCTTCCCCTCTTAGCTTCCTCTATCCGTATTGGTAATAAAATTACCGTCTTTCTCGCTTTTTTAAATTATCCGTCTTTCTCAAGGTGAAATA
>JAIUZE010046397.1:0-13434 GCA_022085475.1 Heliosperma pusillum
ACCCACGGCCCTCAAGGCCTCAATTCCAAAATCAAGGAGCTTACAACCCAAATTCAAATTTCTATCATCCAAGCTCAAAATTTCACCCAAACATGAGTTACAAAAGCCAAAATGTCTTAAACCCTCAACACACTCAAACTCAACCTTCCAACCCTCCGGGTTTTCCCCAACCTAGAGGAGGAGGTCAATTTTCTAGAGGAAACTATAACAATCAATTCAACAACTCTCAACAAGGTCAAGGATCAAATCAATTCCAAAATCAACAATTCAATGATCAAGGTTACAATAACCAAGGTAACTTCCAAAACCAAGGTAATTGGAATCAAGGTCAAGGAAATTGGAATCAAAATCAAGGGAACCAAAACTTCAACAATCAAGGCCAAGGTAATTTTTACCAAGGCAATCAAAACAATCAAGCAAGTCACGGGGTTCCCGATCAATCTTTCCAAGGCCAAGGGCCAAATTTCAACAACAACCAAGGGTCAAATTTCAACAATCAAGGTTCAAGGGGGCAACAAGGGAATTTTAACAACAATCAACAAGGAAACTTTAACAATCAAAGAAACAACAACCAAGGGTCGAGTAGTCGGAATGACTATGCTTTTGCCCTTCCCTTGACAAATCAACCCCACCAAGAGAGTGATCCTTCAATAAGTGAAGCTTTGCAATTAGTCAAAAACATGGAAATCCAAAACAATTTGGCTTTGCAAAATGTCACTAATGCTCACAAAAAGGAGGTGAGAGAATTGGAAGCTAGGCTAGCTTCCCAAGCTTTGAACAATCCTCAAAGGCCTCCGGGAGGTCTACTTGCTCAGGGGAAAAGCTCCAAGGATGCTTCATCTAGCCACCATGCATGTGCGGTGACTTTAAGAAGTGGACTAGTGCTTGATAACCCCTACATGGATATGATGAATGATGAGATTCCAAATGATGAGCATGTTGAGGAAGGAGAAGAACTTGAAGAGCCCTTTTTGACTCCCCCCTTGGAGTCAAAAGATGATGGCAAGGGTGAAGATGATCAACCCAAAGAGGGAGAAGAAGGGTATGTCGAAATTATGCCTTATGAAGAGGAGATGAACAAGGATGTCATTGATGACGGAGTGGAGGTACAACCAATGGCAAGAGCTAAGGTAACCAAGAAAACTCCCATTCCAAAGGTATCTTTTAGCACTCCACTTGTTGTTTCCGATATCCCCTACCCCTCTAGAGCTTTGAAAACTAAGGAAAACTTCCAGTTCACCCAATTTAGAAAAATGCTTGAGGGACTTGAAGTGACCTTACCTTTCACCGATGTTATATTGAACATGCCCACTTACTCAAAATTTCTAAAAGACATCTTGACTCATAAGAGAACTTTGGGTACCCAAGATGTTATGATTATGGAGGCGGAGTGTAGTGCTCTCCTCATTAATCCTAACTCTTTTAACATGCCAAAAAAACTTGGGGACCCCGGAAGTTTCTCTATCCCTTGTGTTGTGGGGGGAGTCATGATTTCAAGGGCATTATGTGACAATGGTGCAAGTGTAAGTGTCATTCCCTTAACTATTGCTACAAGAATTGGACTTGAAAGTTTAACCCACACTTCTATGACTCTACAACTAGCGGATAGGTCCGTTAAGCAACCTTTGGGGGTGCTTGAGGACGTACCCGTTAAAGTTGGCAAATTTTTGATCCCCACGGATTTCGTTGTCCTAGATATCCCGGAGGATAGCCACACTCCCATCATCCTTGGTGGGCCCTTTTTGGCTACCGGAGGAGTCCTCATTGATGTGAGGGACGGGCGGCTAACCTTTAGGGTGGGAAACGAAACCCTTGAATTTAATCTTCCACATCTAGTGAAGGGACCAATGTTTCACAAGGCATGCTCGGTAGAGGTCATAGAGGAAGTGGTTGAGAAGATGCATGAAGAAGAGAAGCATGAAGAAGAAGCTCTACAAGTGGCTCTCCATGATGAGGAAATGGGAGATGACCACGAGGTAGATGATGAACTAATGAAGAAGGTGGAGGGCCTTCTCCCTCCAAAGGTACAACTTAAGCCCTTACCTCCCTCACTTAAGTACTCCTTTTTAGGTGAGGGAGAGACTTATCCCGTTATCATTAATGCTAATTTGAGTGAAGGCCAAGAACTTGAACTTTTGAAAATTTTGAAAACTCATAGGGGCTCACTTGGATATAGCATTGATGATATCAAAGGCTTAAGTCCTAATCTTTGCATGCATAGGATTGTCTTGGAGGAGGGTAGCAAACCTAAGGTAGATGGGCTACGTAGGTTGAACCCTAAGATGGCGGAAGTGGTTAAAAGTGAGGTTCTGAAGTTGTTAGAGGCCGGGATTATCTACCAAATAACCGATAGTTCTTGGGTGAGCCCCGTCCATGTAGTGCCCAAGAAAGGAGGGGTGACTATGGTGGAACAAGAGGATGGGACCCTCTTAGCTTCTAGACCCGTGACCGGGTGGCGGATGTGCATTGACTATCGCAAATTAAATGCCGCCACCCTCAAAGACCACTACCCCATCCCCTTTATTGACCAAATGCTTGAAAGGTTGGCGGGGCATTCTTACTATTCCTTTCTAGATGGTTATTCCGGGTTTTTCCAAATCCCCATACACCCGGAAGAACAAGAGAAAACCACATTCACTTGTCCCATAGGAGTTTATGCTTATAGGAGGATGCCCTTTGGGCTTTGTAATGCTCCGGGGACTTTCCAACGGTGTATGACGGCTATTTTTGCCGATTTTCTTGAGAAGAGTATGGAGGTCTTCATGGACGACTTTAGTGTCCATGGAGACTCATTTGATCTTGGACTTGTGAATTTGTCTAATGTTTTGCAAAGATGTGAGGAGCACAACCTTGTCCTCAATTGGGAGAAGTGCCACTTTATGGTGGAGGAGGGGGTTGTGCTTGGTCACATCGTGTCTAAGAGAGGCATAGAAGTTGATATGGCTAAGGTTTCGGTAATAGAAAACTTGTCACCCCCTACAAATGTGAAGGGAGTGAGAAGCTTTCTAGGCCATGCGGGCTTTTACCGACGTTTCATCAAAGACTTTTCTAAAATAGCCAAGCCTTTAACTTCTCTTCTTCTCAAGGACACACCATTTGTATTTGATGAATTTTGCTTGAGTGCTTTTTGTAGGTTAAAGGAGGCTCTTGTGACGGCTCCCATAATCCGATCACCGGATTGGAGCCTTCCCTTCGAAGTTATGTGCGACGCCTCCGATTATGCGGTCGGGGCGGTGCTTGGCCAAGTTGTGGACAAGAAGCACCATGTAATCTACTACACAAGCAAAACTCTTGATCAAGCCCAAGTCAACTACTCTACAACGGAAAAGGAGATGCTAGCCATTGTTCATGCCGTGGAAAAGTTCCGGCAATACTTTGTTGGTGCTAAGGTTGTGGTATACTCGGATCACTCCGCTTTGAGACAATTGTTAGTGAAAAAGGATGCGAAACCAAGGCTCTTGAGGTGGGTTCTTTTGCTTCAAGAGTTTGACTTGGAAATTAAAGACAAGGCGGGGTCGGAGAATGTTGTTGCCGACCACCTATCTCGATTGACTACCGAAGATCATGGGTTGAAGGATGAGAGTGGCCCGATCAATGAGTGGTTGAGAGAAGATAGTTTGATGATGATAGGTGGTAAATCACCATGGTTTGCGGACTTGGCAAATTTGATTGTGAGTGGGTTTATTCCGGAAGAGTTGGATGCTAGAGCTAGGAGAAAGTTGAAGCATGACTCAAAACGCTATTTTTGGAATGACCCACATCTTTTTCGCAAGTGTGGTGATGGCATGTTTCGAAGATGTGTTCCTAGAGAAGAAGGTATAGAGATTGTTGATAGAATTCACAACTCGGCCTATGGGGGCCACCTTGGTACATCTCGCACCATTGCAAAGGTGTTACAAGGTGGTTTCTATTGGCCATCTATGTTCAAGGATATCCACTACTTTGTCAAATCTTGTGATCGATGCCAAAGAACGGGGAATATAAGTCAAAGAAATGAGATGCCCCTTCAAAACATTCTTGAGATTGAGCTTTTTGATTGTTGGGGAGTTTATTTCATGGGACCATTTCCCAACTCTTGCGGGAATGAGTACATTTTGGTAGCGGTGGACTATGTTTCCAAGTGGATTGAAGCCGTTGCCACCCCAACAAATGATGCTAAAGTTGTTATCAAGCTCTTCAAAAACACTATCTTTCCGAGATTTGGGACCCCAAGGGTGGTGATTAGCGACGGGGGTTCGCACTTTAGGAAGAGCACTTTCAAGTTCTTACTTTCTTCCCATGGTGTCACTCATAAGACCGCTCTTGCCTACCACCCTCAAACTAGTGGGCAAGTAGAGGTCTCAAACCGTCAAATAACAGCTATCTTGGAGAAGACTACAAGCAAAGGTAGGAAGGATTGGTCTCAAAAGCTTCCGGATGTTCTATGGGCCCTTCGCACCGCTTTCAAAACTCCACTCGGCACAACTCCGTACAAGCTTGTTTATGGAAAAGCTTGTCACTTGCCAATCGAGTTGGAGCACAAGGCATGGTGGGCCTTAAAGGAGATGAACTTTGATATTGATATGGCCGGAGAGCTACGATTTCTCCAAATGAATGAACTTGAAGAGCTAAGACTTGATTCCTACGAGAGCTCAAAGATCTACAAGGAGCAAACAAAGAAATGGCATGATGCCAAATTGGTTGATAAAGATGTGAAAGTGGGTGACCAAGTCTTACTCTATAATTCTAGAGTCAAGTTGTTTCCGGGAAAGCTACGCTCTAGATGGTCGGGTCCTTTCAAAGTTATTGACATTTCACCACATGGAGCTTTTGAACTTTGGAGCGAAGAAGGTGGTAATTTCAAGGTCAATGGGCATCGAGTGAAAAGATATTTCGATGGAGATGAAAAGGGCACGGTGGAAGTACTCTTCCTTGGGGATCCACTTCCCGAGGAGGAGTCTTGTTTGTAAACTCTTGAGATTTGATAGGTTTGGTGGAGTCCCTCAACAACCACCAATTTTTTTTGTATATAGCATGCATATTAGGAATAGTTGTGAAGATTTGGATTTGTGTACTCGGTTTTTTGTCTTTAGGAAGAAGTTTTAGGAAAGTTTGAAACACTTGTAGTCGGGTTTGGTTTGAAACCGTATCATTGGGATTATGTTGGTTGGGTGATTATTGTTGGTGACTTGGGTTTCTTAGGGGATTTGTTGTGACTTTTGAAGACGAGGTGAAGATTTGAAGATGTGCTCCAGGCCGGTCGACCGGCAGCCGGGGTGCCGACCGGCCCAGAGCACTCCAGAAGGTGATTTTGAAGTTTGAAAATTGATGTGCAGGTGTTCCAGGCCGGTCGACCGGCAGCCGGGGTCCAACCGGCCTGGAGCACATTATCATAGAGGTTGATATTTTTGGGAATTTTTGGGCTGTGTTCTGTGCCGGTCGACCGGCGGCCGGTCTGTCACCGGCCCAGAGCACACTATTGCTGAGTTTTTGAAAGTTGAGAATTTTGAGCTGCGTTCTAGGCCGGTCGACCGGCAGCCGGGGTCTGACCGGCCTAGACTACCTGATAACGCAAAAACCCAAAAATCCAAAAAAATCAAAATTTTGACTTGGGGTCCAGGCCGGTCGACCGGCGGCCGGTGTCTGGACCGGCCCAGAACCCACCCGAGAGCAATTAAACAACTCGTGAGCCAAAAATTTTTTTTTCTTTCTTTCATTCTTCTTCATTCTTCCTTCCTTCTTTCTTCTTCCTTCCTTCAAAACTCAACAAACCCACAACAAAAACTCACCAAATCCAACATCTAACCCACAAATTAACCCACTACTTCACCTAAATACATCCCAAAACCTCAAAAACCCAATTTTTCCCTCTTTCAATTGAATATTCCGAAAATCAACATGGCTCAACAACCACCAAGGAAAAGGACAAGAGCTCAACTTGAGGCCGAGTTGGAGGCTCGGCTTCAGCAGGTGACGGCGGGAATGGGTCCGGATAACGATTTTCCGGATATCGTCTTCGTAAGTGAAATAGCAAGAGGTAAATTTCAATGTTTAAAGCGTAGACCTCTTCCCCACTCCCGTTTTATTTGCCGGAATACTATGCGGAACCTCGGCCTTGATACGGTCACTCTTGAACTTTTCAAGGGTTTGGGGATGGGGGAACTATACGGGCAGCACTTCCGTACTTACCCCCGTCTTACTTGGGAATTTTTGAGTTCGTTTAGTCATGAGAAGGATAGAAATACGGGTATGGTCAAAATTGTTTCCTTTCGCCTACTTAATACTGCTTTTAACCTTCCCCTTGAGAAGTTTTGTAAAGTTTTAGGGGTCAAATATCATAAGACGTACAAGGTCCCCGAAAGCTTTAATGTGAATGATGTGTGGACTGCTATATCGGGTTTTGAGTTTGAGAAAGGAACTAAGAGGCCGGCAAATGCTTGCCACAATGCCCCTATTAGGTTTTGGCATAGGTTTATGGGTTGGACGTTGTTTGGGAGAGAGGAGTGTCATAATTTTAGGGCCGATGAACTTTCGATTTTGGCGGCTTACTTGTTCCAACAGCCGCATAAATTTGGGATCAACATCGGTCATCATGTCGTTATCCACTTCCAGAAAATTGCCAATGACCCGTTTAGCCCTACCGGAATCCATTTAGGGGGGATTGTTACCAAGATTGCTCATGTACTTTGTAGAGATGCTCTGGATGAGCGTAATTTGAGGTGTTTAGGGGGTTACTCATTGTTGACGGAGGACTACGTTTTTAAGAAGCTTGAGTGGGGAATAAAGAGAGTTGAGGACGGGAAGACTTATTGGAGGATTCGAGGGGTAAATTCTATTCCCCTCCCTAATAGTGCGGCTATGAAAGTGGTTCCTGATAGCGCACATTATCTTCTCCCCTTAGAGGAGGAGAACCCTCCACCACCAACTGAAGAAACCCCGGAAGATCCTTTAGCTCCAGTTACCGCATTTAGGCGAGATCCTACTGCCCCCGTCACTACATATAGGAGAGAGGAGCGGGGCCCCACTTCCACCACCTTGCCTTATATGAGCCCCTTCTATCATCAGCAGCAGTGGCGCCCTTGGCCCAATTCATCCCAACCCGACGCATCCACTTCCACCACTACCAGTTACCCCCCTTTGGATCCCTCCTTGATCCAGTTCATGGCCGACATGACTTTGGCCTCCGAGGCAGCAGCTACGGAGAGAGAGGCAGCGGCTAGGGAGAGAGAGGCGGCAGCTAAGTGGCGTGAGGAGGAAGCTCGGGATAGAGCTCTTTTGTCGCAGCGGATGGACAAGATGTATTATGACTTGGCTCTTGGCCAATACCCTTCTTACGATAATTGGTGTAGGGAGGGGTATAGGGAGCCAGTTGGCCCACATCCGTCCTATTTCCTGTGGCCAGAGGGCGGGTATGATCAGGGTTCTAGGGTGTTTGGTGATTTCAATGTTCAGCCAGACTATTATTCTTCTGCGCCGGGTTTTACTCAGCCGGTAGTTGATGAGGAGGAGGTGGACCCAGAGATTGCGGCTCAGAATGCCGAGTGGTTTGACAGGATGGGTCCACGGTTCGAGATTGTGGAGGGTGCCGGCTCTGGTTCGAGAGCCCAGGATGTAGATGCGTCTTTTGCTGAGGCCAGTCATGGCCAATTTGATACTACATCCTCTGATTTCACTGGATACTCTTGAGGCCGGAAACCCATGAGTATGATCCCTTATAATCCAAATCTTCATCATATTTACATTTTCGCATGCATTTAGATAGTTGTATTATATTTTAGCTTAGTCATCCATTTAGTTGCATCCATTTAGGCTTGCATTAGAATTTAATTTTGTAACATATCGTCACATGTTAGCCTTGCATCCATATAGTGTAGTTTGCATTTACTTAGATCATGACATTGTATTATATCATTTTGCATTTAGTTTTAGGACTTTTATTTAGTCCATGCATTTACTTAGAGCTAACCCTCTCGTATATATTGTTCATATTGTTTTTATTTTTCAAAATATTTAAAAACCCCAAAAACATGTTTTTATTTTTCAAAATATTTAAAAACCCAAAAACATGTTATTTGTTTTGAATTCACCCCTCACACCATGTAAATACCAAGTGTGGGTAGGGAATTCCCATAAATTGAAAAACCCAAAAAGATTGTTTTGTTTTTCCTTTTCTTTTTTTCTCTCCTTCCATATTTGAGTCACTTACTCGGGGACGAGTAAGACTTAAGTGTGGGGAGGATTTTATTTCTTTTGTATATATCGTTGATTTTTGAAAAAAGTTGAAAAATGCCTAAAAATCGAAAAATTTGAAAAATTTTCCAAAAAAAAAATATATGTTTAGATTAGTTTGTATATAGTTTATTTTGTATATATTGCCGTGTGTTTCTTTTTATCTCCATCCATAGGTGCGCCCCACATCATATGAGGCACGAAAAAGGGAAAATGAAGACGCTTTGGTGAGATCTTTCCTATTTCTCTTCTCTCTTATCTCCTTTCCTTCTTACTTGAGGACGGGATGTGTTGATGACGATGGTGTGAATTTTGTTGATTGGCGTGTGTGCCACTTGTGTGCTGTTAGGAGATAGCATTAGCTTATGTGTCATATAGTCGGTTAGAGCATGTGCATTTAAGTTGTCTATATGCTAGATTGCATCATGGCATATAGTTGCATTTAGAAAAATGTTTTAATAATTGTCTTTTTGGAAAACTTGTTGAATGTGCATAGTCCCTTTTTGCTACTTTTTATTCATAAAGTGTTCATCTTAATCGTGGAATTTTAGACGCCCTGGGTTGTGCATTTCTAGTGAGTTTTAACCCGTCTACTAATGCCGAGCCACGAGTTTGCGCTTATTCCACCTCGACACCCTCGATTGATGTGATTATTCCGATGGTAGAAAGAATTCTTAGGTGACCGTTCTTGCTATGCAACCAACCATGATTCATTGTTCTTACACTTTTGATCAAAAAAGGAAACAAATCAAACAAGCTGAAAATATTGAGTCAATTATCGTCTTTTCTTGTTTTCGTCGAGGAACTGCAAAACGGAACTTCTAGGGATTCTAGTGGGCCCATATCTAGGCCCCCTTTCGATGCCACTACGGTGGGGATACCCCTATTGTTGGTTCCGACCGCATGTCCTTGACGGAAACCGTGTGCTTCCATGCCAAAAATTGCAAACCAAATTGCAAACCAAAATGCAAATCAAAAGAAAGAAAAAGAAAAAAAAAAAGAAAACAAAGTGTGAAATGGAAAATTTTCCAAGCAATAAGACTCAAATCTCAATTTCCTTTTATCCTTCTTGAATCATTCACCTTTGAAGTTGCATAGTGAGACGGGACGACCCTTGTGTCTCATTTATTTGAGAAGCGTGAATTCCATATGCTATTGTGCTTAATAACGTCACGAGGATTTCATTTCCATCTTCCATCTTATCGCTTTTGGCCAAGCAAATAGTAGACGGGGTTCGAAATTTTCATTAGAATTGCACCGCTAGGAGGCGAATATTTTTCCATGCTTTATGATATTAGTGGTTTATAAGGATCGTGCATTATTTAAACGGTTTTCCTTTTAGATACTTCCGTCACATGGATGAGGCATGTGATTTTTCTTTTGTTAGATGCATCTTTGTCGTGTTCTTACGTGTTTTTCATTTGGATGCGTCGAGATTTTGAGCAAGCCCCTACTTTCCTTGCAAGGAAGTACTCTACCTCATGAGTATCTCGTTGTGAGTTGAAGGGACGGAGGAGGCCCGTTAATTGCCTACCGTCGGATATTATTAATAGTTTAGGTTGTAGCCTTAATATTAGAGTAGTATTGAATAAGGGTACTTATGGGTCTCGAATTTTGTTTACTTACTCGAGGACGAGTAAGTCTTAAGTTTGGGGAATTTTGATAAGCATTTATTTAGTCACATTTTTCCCTCATTTTCGTCCCCATTTTGGTCCGTTTACACGGATTTGCGTGTCTTTAATTGCATTTTATTTCCCGATTTCCCGCGCTATGAATATTGATATCAATTTGCAGGAATTAAGGCGGAAATGAGGAAATCGGTGCATAAAGACATTGCATGAGTCGGGATTCGAAGATAGTTGAAAAATGAAGAAATATTTCATCAGGTGGCCCAGGCCGGTCCCCAGACCGGCGGCCGGTCGACCGGCCCAGACCCCCACTCCACTAATGAAAGAGGTGGAAAAGTGAAGAAAAGAGCCCAGGTAGCGCCGGCCGGCCTACCGGCGGCCGGTCGACTGCCCGGCCTGCACCTACATCAGAGGCAACATGAGAGAGTTTTGGTGCTCCAGGCCGGTGGGGGACCGGCGGCCGGTCTACCGGCCCAGACCACTATTTCCCATACTTAGAAGATTTTTGAAGCATTTTGAAGGCGAGTTTCTGAAGACACTGTTGTGTCCCAGGCCGGTCAGAGGCCCGGCGGCCGGTCGACCGGCCGGGAACACGAGACTGAAAAATTCGCCCTCTTCTTCTAATTTCTTCCTTAATTTCGAGGGACCTATATATACCCCCCCTTTATTATTTTGTAAGCAGTTTTTTGAGTAGTCTTTAACATTCTTCTTAGCACGAAACCCTAGAAACTTGTAACCCAAATTAATCATTAAATACTCTCCTAATATTTCCCTAATCCAGTTTTAGTTTCTCATTTTCAAGTTGTTGATTTTAGCATTTCATTTTCATTTCTTGGAATTTGTATTGAAGACTTGGGTGAAGACATTCCCTCATACTCATCAATATAAGTTTGTTTGGTATAAAATCTCTCATCTTTTTATTGTTTATGCAATTAATTTCCATCTATAGTTTATAGTTCATCTTTTGATTATTATCTTTATTCTTCTCATAGTATTATGGTGATTGAACTCCCCCTTCCCTTTAGTGCTTTGATTTCCTTTACCATGTGTGAGTAGATTATCCTCTAGGGTTTAGGGGAGCCTAAGGGTGGATCATGTGGGGTATTAGGTTGGTTAATTAGCAAGTTTGTGGTAAATGATTTGGGTATGGCCCATATGAACACCAAGTGTTTGATGAAATGTGTGAACGAAAGTTACCATTTTATCAAGCATGGTTTGATCTTCTCTTAAGCGACGGTGGTAGAGACGATTAGACTAAGTGTTTATATGGGTGATTTGAGGCAAATGCGATAGCTTGTTGATGATTATCGATTGTTGAGACATTAGGAATCGATTTTACTCGAATTATTTACCTCTTTCGCTAGTTACCCGACTAACCCATTAAATCCCCCTAAGGTGAACCTTTTACCCTAGCCTTTCCCTTAATTGTTTTCATCTTTATTACTTAGCGATTACTTGTTTTTCCTAGTTTTTAGTTAACTTTCCAATCCGTCATATTTTAGGCTAGAATAGGATTCAATCGAACTAGTAGTTGACCTCCCCCATCCTCGTGGATTTCGACCCCTTTATACTACTTTTATTGGGTTATTTTTGATGCTTGTTTTGACGACAAACCGATCATCACTCACAAATATACTAAACAAAGTATAATAATCATGTAAAATCGAGCTAAATTAGGGAGTTAAACTATATATAAAATGGACTCATCAGAAAACAAAATTAGAGGAGGAAGAGGGAATAGAAAAAGAACCAATATTCGCTATAGGGAGAGAGGAACCGTCTCCTATTAAGAGCTCATCCGACTCATCATAGGGTGAATGAATGGCAAGGGTGTTGAGGTCATTAGTAACGTGGTGGGTGGCACCACTGTCAATAAGATAGGTCGCTGTAGGGGAAGGGAGGGAGGCGGTAGCAGTGTAGGCTCGGGGTGCTTGGGGTTGGCGGTGGTTGCGAGCAGGGGGGTGTAGGGTGGTACCGTGACAGTGGGAAAGAGTTTCTTGAAAATAGAGCATTCTTCAAGGAACCGACCAACAACATGGCACCATTGGCACTTGCCTTTGAATGCCGTGACAGTGTTGGGAAAACCCGAGGGTGTGGAAAGAAGGGGAGGTTGGGGGCGATTTTGAGAGCGGTTATTGTGGTAGGCAGGATGATAGATGGTGGCGTGGGCAGAGGCGGGAAAGGATAGTTCGGTAGAATTTTGTGGGTTGGAAAGTTCATGGTTGAGGAGCTTCTCGTGGAAGGAGTAAAATGAGATGAGCTCGTCACGGGCTTTGCCGACTTCAATGACGGGACAGTATGTTTTCTGATCAAGGCCTTGTAAGACTTTGGCGATGATGTCTTCAGAATCCATGGGTTTACCAAGGAGAGATAGTTTGTCGGTATAGACCTTGATCGATTGCATATAATCGGTGATGGTTTTGTTGGCTTTGGAGAGGTTAGCTAGGTTGTCTTTGAGTTGCAGGATGTGGCCGCGGGACGGGTTTGCATAGGTTTTAGCAAGGATAGACCACGCTTCTCGGGTAGTGGATGCTCGGATAATTAGGGTGGAGATGTCGAGGGAGATGGTGCCAACGAGAGCTCCAAAAAGAAGCTTGTCTTGGCGTTTCCAGGTGGTGTAGTGATGCGTGCCTAATTTATACATTTATTTCACCCTTTTTGCACGCATTTCTATGCCATTTGAGTAGCAAAAGCTACTATTCTACTTTGTTTCGGATACTTTGGGTATTTTTTTGTTTCGTACAGGTTGTTGACCCACAAGGAGCCAAAACGAGTAGAATCTCATATCTGTGTTGCATTCCGGATACGAGTGGAGTCGTGCTTGAGAACTGTTACCTTGGGACGCTCGGGAACGGAAGAAGACGCATTGAATTAGAGTGAAATTGGCATGCTGATCTGGGAAATAGTCGATCGACTATACATTTTGGTCGATCGACAGGTTTTGGGCAATAGTCGATCGACTATCTATTTTGGTCGATCGACTAAATTGAAGTAGAGGTGGCATATTTCTTTACTTTAGTCGATCGACTAAGTTGTGCAGTCGATCGACTACTTTTAGCTTTAGCCGAAGAATTGATTTTCTGATTTGGCCCATTAGTTTTAATAGTTACAGAGTTTAGTATTTAAGCTTTGTACGTAAGACAGAATAATTAGGTTATGCTTTTGATCAGGCATGTCGCAAGCCCGAAACAAAGATAAATTACCCAGACTAGGCTAATAACAAATTAATGTAATTAGGGAAGTAGGGAAGTAGGGGTCGATCCTCAGGGAGATGGTGTTTCCTATGGATTGTGAATCGTCTCACAATTGAGTTTTATCTAATGATTTTCTGGGTTTTGGATTTGGTGATGTCTAAACTAATAAAGAACATAAATAAAAACAAAACAAACTGAAATGGAAACGATAAAACAGATAATAAATTAACAATAAGGAGAAGCATCTAGGGAAATAGGTTCACACATGTAGATTGATATACTGATGAAATTAGATTTAGGATGAGCAAATACTTCATTGAGCGTTCGTAAGAATGGTGTGTTCATTACAATCATAGATCAGATGGTCTAGCAGGCTTTTAGTGCGATTTACTAGGTCTTAATCC
>JAIUZE010046398.1:0-46285 GCA_022085475.1 Heliosperma pusillum
TTCTCAAATAATCACATCTCTCAATCACATCCTTTAGGTGTGACTTTTAGGGACCAGTTGATCACCGCCATCTGTATGACAATAACGTCAAACTTATCTAGCAAGCCAACAGTTATCGATAAACGTTAATCAACTGATTACAATACAAAGTATACCCTGTGAACCTATATTGATTTATTTATGTTATTGCACTAACTGTGGAGGACACTGGCTCCAACACATCCCTTGCAATTTAAAAGTATCAACATGCTCAATCAAATTGAGTACATGAGGGCTAACTTTTTGTCCTCTTTTAGGTTCATGTTGAATAATGTGGAAGTCGTCTCATATTGTAAGATCCTAGGAGCTTGTGAAAAAACATGGTCACAAGATTTGCATAGATCTCATAGGTCGTGCTTATCTTATGGCACTCCCTTGAAGATCGGCCTCCATCGAGAAGATCAAAATGTTTTTGATCGCGGCGGACTCTTTGTGGTAAGCCTCATAGGGTCGCCTTGCGGTGGCGGATGACCTTTCATTAGGTGTTTCGAGAGAGGCTTTGGTAAGATAACGAAACTTGTCGTCACCCTTCGCGGCCAAACGGAGTTGCATATCCCAATCGGTAAAATTAGCGTCATTCTTTTCTAACTTGCATCGATCCATGAAGGATCGAAGCCATGAGACATTTGTGAGAGTTGGAGCATAGGTGGTAGTGGATGAATTAGCATTTGCCATTGCGAATATACAATATTAACTACAAAATTTTAGACATAAAGGAAAGGTCAACATTTATCATTTTAAATACTTGTAAACATTTTAAATAAGTTTTAACATTTAAATAGTGACCTCTACCCAACTATTATAAATGATTCCGAGATCCAAATTCATATCAACTTGAGCACGGTAAGCCGATTCATCCCTTATTAACATAATTCGGTGGATTAACTCTTTAATCGATTCTACATTAGAACTCTCGGTCGATAATATTACATTAGTATTTATCTTAAACCCGGAACACATGCGGCTACGGTCGCGAATACTTCCGTTGAGCTCAATCCAAATTTCGAAATAATAACCTTTATTACCCCACTTACCCAACGTAACAAGTTTAGCACCCCGGTGAGCCGAGCCTACTTCCTTGCGAAATTGGGATTCATGGGTTCTACATTTGGTAAGGCTTGATCTCAATTATTTATCATGAGAGGTCATGTCAATTTATTATCTATCTCGTTTAAGTGAACTAAATCGATGAATTAACGATAATTTTTATTGACACGCGAATACTCGATGAAATATGCATGTCATATTATGGCGATTTGGCAATGCATGCAAACATATTAAATAAAATGCAAGAATAAAAGTAAAACTCCTAGTAGGCCTTTCCTAGAATAGAAAATCATATATTCTATTACAAATTCGGAAACCAACTCCTTTGGTCCCTTGAACTTCATAAACACGCCTCCCAAGGTCACCCTCTCTCTCGGAACTCCTCTCCGAATGGGACCGTCTTTGGGAAACTCCGGTTTTACAATTAGTTACAAAATATATAATAAAATTACAATAATTTCCTATTATACATTTGTAAAAATAAAATAATACAATAAAAGTGATACGAGATCACATAAAATTATAACTAAATCAATATTCCCTTACATTTCGGGCAATATCGATTAAAACTAAGGTCATACTAAGATAAAATTACATAATTCCAAATTACATAAACCAAAATATGACATTCATAAATTGAAAATATGACATTCATAAATTGAAAATATAAAATTCATAAATAAAAATGCAGCATTATAATATGTATAAAACATGCTCATGTTAAATGCCAAATTGCTCTATATTACGGTTTATATCGTATATAACCCGATTTTACGGAAGTGCGTGATAATAACTTCTTAAAATCACAAAACAGTACTTAAATCATATTTAAGTCCAAGTTAATTATCCCAACTGATTTAGGCCTCAAAAATTAGTCATCACTCAATTTTTGACAATAATTCAACTTGTTGTTATATAATTACTCATAATTAGACTTTAAAATCATATTTTAATCAAATAAATCCAAATTTAATTACAATAATTTTAAAATTTTAATTTTAAATTTTTGAACATTCTGGAACATTTCCATGACACTCATAATGTCAAAAATCATGGTTAAAAATTTCGAATCGTTTTTGAGTAAAATCAGTTGCGCTTTATCGGTTTTATTAAATAAAATACATAAAGCATGCGAAAATTAATCATATTAAATTTTCAACTTAATATCTGAAATGTGGGACATTTAAACAACCAGGATCAATTTTCTCTTAATATGAAATTTATTTTAGCTATATTTGCTAAATAAGTCACTATTTATGCCCTTTTTACATTAAAACTTCATAAATCATGCTAAACAAATCACATTAGTCTAAAACGTTTCATTCTAACAAGAAAATATGCATGTGACAACATACTTAACTTTCATGGTCAGATTCAAAGCGGAAGTATTTTTAACCATCTAACCTTTATTTATTCCATTTTATCATATAAAAATCATAAATCATGCGAAATAAGTTCACTTCACACGAAATTTTATATACAATAAGTAAAATGCATGTGTGATATTGTGTAACAATTTCAAGGTCAGAAGATAAGTCTAACTAGTTTTAACTTTTTAAACATCATTTTACTCATTAAAATGTAATAAAAACACTAAAAATCATATTGGAGCAATATAAATTTTCATAAATCATCAAAATGACCTAAAATCATATTAGGACCAGAATATATTGACATGCAAATGACTTTGTGATTTTATCTCATAAAACACAAATTATTAGTTTTCTTTAAGTTACATTAACTCGAAAAAACTATAAATCGATTATGCATGCAACAACCAAAGCTCTTGATACCACTTGTAAGTTTCTTAAACTCAATATTAGTCATTTTTAATATCATAAAATGAATAGTTTACTCTTAAACTATTAAGATCTTATGCATGCATACCAAAACAATACAAAATAAGAAGAAACATTTTCCTTACATTGATATTGGAACAAATATGGGCACAAGATTAGGACACCTTCCTAATCTTGTTCTTGAGCTCAAAATATAAGGATGATTTCCAAGTTCTTAGACTAAGAACACTCCAATTAGTTGCACCAAGACTACCCTTAATCACTATATAAAATACTACACTAGTATAATATAATAGTTCCCTTAAAAGTGACTAATAAACACTATTACTACTCTTAGTAATTTTATTAGTAAATTTATGAACACAAGATGAACTTCTCAAGTTCTTTTAGTGTGAGAATGTAGAGATGTAGAGAAATAAGTTGCATACTACACTATGAGATCAAGTGAGTATCTTATAAGAGAAAAACACTTCTCTTTTCTCCCTTATGGAGACGGCACATGCATGCCATGGGGAAGGGTGAGCTTTTGCTTTTGTTCTTAACAAAGCACTAGGTATGTAAGGCTATACCTTTAGGTTATGATGATGTTTCTATTTAAAACTTAAATAAAAACACCCACTAACACATAAATTCGCAATATTTTCGGCCCCTTAGCTTTAATAATAAGGTGTCCATTTTAACTTTGTCAAATGTCAATTGTCATACAATGTGTCACATGTGACATGTAACATGTAATCTTTGCTTATAAATGTACATTTAACTAATTTAAATGCAATTTCATAACAAATAAATTAGACTTAACATTTTAAGTCACATTTTATAATTACATGTAAATAAAATGGGTCATCTCATATTTGGTTAATGTAATCTACAACAATTTGTAATTATAATTAACCAATTTTGCTTATCTCAAATATTTCATAAACATAATGCATTCTTAGTAATATAACAATTAAATTACTAAAATGAATCTTATTTAATCATATTACAATAAGATATATTTCTCACTTACAATTTAAACTTGGTTCAATTTAAGGGACTAATTAATCTGTATCGCTATACAATTAATTAATGTACATGATTAGGGGGATCAACTGATCACCACCGTCTTACGACAGTAACGTCAAACTCAATTGAGCCAATCGTTACCGATTTATGTTGACCAGTTGACTATAAAATTCATCATCCCTTTGTATTCTTATTATCGAGATTTAATTATATGATCGCACTATTGTTGAGGACATTTACTCCAACAACTAGTCTATCTCGAAGCTAAGATTTGATGTTTTTACGATAAAGTATTTAGTAGATCACTTAAGGTCATGTTGTGATACTTCTACCTCCCTCACGAGTATGAGTTCAAAATTGTTTGTGGCTCATAAGGCTATCTTTAAAGAAAATAGTTGTATTTTTCTAAAGATAGAGTGGGAGAAAATAAGCCACAACGTAATACTAGTTAGGAACTAGTGAGAAAACCAAAAGAAAGTGTTCTTAGGTTAGACTCAAGACTAGTGAGGAGACCAAAAGAAAGCGTTCTTAGGTAAATCCTTAGACTAGTGACGAGACCAAAAGAAAATGTTCTTGAAATAATAAGATTATGATCTATGAAGTGGAAGTACCTAGAAATTTTAAAAAATTCGATTTTCTAACATAAGAGACTTATGAAACTAAATGAAATCTATGCAAAGGAATGATGTATTTGGAGTTGTTCAATAATAAATCATTCTATAGACATGAAGATGTTTTATTTGAAGGTGTCCAATTATAGTTGCATGGATAGACATGAAAATGTCGGCAAAAGCTAAGTTAATGCGTAACTATGCTTAGATCCAAATCATCAGTAAAATATCTCATAGTAGGTGTGTACAAGGTACACAACAAAACCACATGTCCCAATAGTGATTTGGAATGGGATGTGTACATGACACAAGCCTAAGGGATCTACCTAGAGGTTATGATGATCTTTTCTATTATGAGATATAAGAAGAAAATTTTCGAAAAGTCATATATAAACATAAAGTTTAGTGGGAGTTAAAGTCATGTATAGACATGAAGTTCAGTGGGAGTTAAAGTCATGTAAAGACATGAAGTTCAGTAGGAGAAATTGTTTTCCACGTTAATGACGGATCACACATAGTGAGTGACGTATCTATATTACCTTTTTGAAATGAGTGGTTGGATTTTAATGCTGGATGAAGGAGGGCAACATGTACACTAAAATCAAAAATCTATTGTGGAATAGAAGATTTTAGCTTGGCATTTAGAAAAGTGTCTTATATCGATAAGAACATTTATCTATTTCAACAAGTTAAATAGGTTATTTATGTTGATAAAAGTGGGATCATTATGAAAGGGTCATATTCATCCACTGAACCTAAGAGTTGTTGATCACATGAGTACTAATGGTTCCGCCATTAGACCAATCATGTATGTCATTACAAGCACATACCTAAATGAATTGTATGTTGGGAGCATGACAAGCTTATAACAAATCAATCCACATGAGTGTCATTGGATAGCCTACTAGAAAATCCATAGGGTTCTCAAGGAGAACTAGGGATTCATTCTTGTGTTTGGTAGAGAAAATTTGGATATGTGGTAAAAGTTACACAAACCCAAATTTCCAAACTTATAAGGATTTATCGAAATCCTAGGCGTACTTTTGTTATACAAGAAGCAAATAACTAAAAGGATGATTGAAGAGTCAATCATTATAAATTCTACAAATAGAGACCTAGTATATTATGATGAGGATAAGGTGGCTTACAAGGAACTAATGGTATATCCTTTCACCTAAATACCTATTAGTTATCATGATAACAAGTGGGAGTATCTTTCAAGTTAAAGAGCTTAACGCTAGATAGAGATCTAGACATGTACGTAGAAGAATTCATGTTATTAGGAATAACATTGGATGGAAGGAAAAAGTAATTCACAAGGTTGGAATAAATGAATACATGGTATATTCACTACCCAATCCTTTATTGCATTTAATAAGATCGTCATGAATTGTCATGGACAAAATAAACTTTAGATTATATGATATAAAGCAATAACATTGTGTTGATTGTTCATATATGATACTCACATTTATCGTTTGAGTTTCTAAAACTCGTTTTGTGCTTTGTTATATCCAAATGGGTTGTAGAGACAGTTTTGAAGCCCATTAAAGTGGACTGTATTTACATAGCATTGGCCCCTAGTTGCTTATATGAGGTGACGTCTCCAAGTGACTAGAGTGTGATGCGATTGATGGCAAGTTCAAGTGTCATAGGGACATAAAGATGACCAGTCGATCACATAGATAGACTGTAAGGGACAATCTGTCGGTAAGTGACCGCTTATAGAGTTTTGGCAATTCTTGTAGCCTGGTCGTGGCAAGAGCTACTATAGTATTCTGTTTGAGTCAATTCTTTGACTAAAGACTGTTCGCCTAAGGTGGCACAGTTTCAGAGTGACTTTGATTTATGCTCTACGACCTTCGTAACTGGGGTCAAATGGGCATCTTTTGGGTCATGATGAGTTGTGGCTATGCAAAGGGAATAGTGCGATAGGAATTGTCCACCCTTGTCAAGGTTTTTTTAAAATCTCAAGGCCACTCGAGGAGGAGTAATCTGAAAATGCATGGCCACGCTCGGAAGGTATCTATGGTAGATAATTCCGGTCAGACAGTTACTCTCCCGATCGAGGAAACCACTCATGATATGATCAAATTCAAGTACGACCTGCAAGACACCTTGCATTTAGTGGGAGATCGTAATAGGACAAGAGAATTGGTGACGCACACTTGTCTCGGACAAGTAGGAGATTGTTGGAGTGAGTGTCCTCAACAATAGTGCGATCACATAATTAAATCTCAATAATAAGAATACAAAGGGATGATGAATATTATAGTCAACTGGTCAACATAAATCGGTAACGATTGGCTCTATTGAGTTTGACTTTACTGTCGTATGACGGTGGTGATCAGTTGATCCCTTGAGGTCACACCTAAAAGACAATCCCCTAATCATGTACATTAATTAATTGTATAGCGATACAGATTAATTAATCCCTTAAATTGAACTAAGTTTATATTGTAAGTGAGAATTATATCTTATTGTAATATGATTAAATAAGATTCGTTTTTAGTAATTTAATTGTTATATTACTAAGAATGCATTATGTTTATGAAACATTTGAGATAAGCTAAATTGGTTAATTATAATTACAAATTGTTGTAGTTTATTTTAACCAAATATGAGATAACCCATTTTATTTACATGTAATTATAAAATATGACTTCAAATGTTAAGTCTAATTTTTTTGTTATGAAATTGTATTTAAATTGGTTAAATGCACATTTATAAGCAAAATTACATGTTACATGTCACATGTCACATATGTGACAAATGACAAATTACAAAAATAAAATGGACACCCATTTTATATGGGTGCACCGGTTTTGGTGGGTAAGTTAAGGGTGATAATTAGTTGATTTGTTTAATGGGTAAACATAATCATTTCACCTAAAACCTAGTAACCACTCTAGTGCATTGTTAAGAACAAAAAGCATGCTCACCCTCCCCCATGTACTGTGTGTGGCCGGTCCTCTAGCATGGATAAGAGGACTTGTTCCTCTTATTTTTAAAAGAGATCTCATACATGCAAACATCTTACTTATCTCTCAAAAAACTCAATCTTCTCTCTAAGAAAAACTTGAGAAGTTTTCCTACAAATTGAGTTCATGAAATTTCTAATAAAATTACTAAGTGTAGTAACAAGAGTTATTGGAAATATATATTAAGGGCTTCTTCTTTATACTAGTGTAGTATTTAGAAGAGATCAAGGGGCTTGTCTTGCTGCAACTAATAGGAGTGTTCTTACACTAAGAACTTGGAGATCATCCATATCATATAAGCTCAAGAACAAGGTTTGGAAGGTGTCCAAGTCTTGTGCCCATAAATTCGTTCATATCAATGTAAGGAACAATTTCCCTTCCTTCTTTGTTTTTTGTTATGCATGCATAAGTTCCTTTTAGTTTAAGAGTAAACTATTAAGAAAATGATATTAGAAATGTCTAATATCGAGTTTAAGAAACTTACATTTCCTTCCCCTAAATAGCTCGAAAATTAGGAGTAGCGCCTATTGGAGCTTTAGAAATTGACGTTAGGAATGATCATTTGACCTTGTTAGGAATATAGCCATGTATTCGTTTTTCATTATCGTCGAGTTTTGAAAAAAATGAGACGAATACTCACTGAATCAAAAACCGCTTCGAAATTCCCCTTAGGGTAGCTCATTTTGGATGAAACTTGGTGTTCTGGAACCCTTGTATAGCAGGTGAACTTGTTGTAGGATTAGATTTTTAGTTTGCGACGGTCCCTGCATGACGATTTTTTAAGGTATAACTGCTATTATGGCGAAATGCTGTCGAATTTTTGACTCAAACCCAAAATTAGGCTTTGAACTTAGACTAGAGTTGACCCATACCCTACATGTGTAGTCGGGTTTTGTGATACACGATTTCGCGATCCTTTCCAAAACTGTGGTGCACGGGGTACCACGGCTGGAGAAACGAGGGACAAGCGTGAAAACACGCATTTTTGGAGTCGCCACCAACTTTTATGGGAAGTTGGAACCGTTAAAATACTTTTTGTCATCTCAAGAGACAAAGGAATGACATGAACACTAACTACTCGTTACCTTAGCATTCTATGTCTAGAATGACTCTCGTGAATGCCGATGAACACATATGTTCACAGAGATCTAGAGTAAGGGGTGGGGGTATGTATTAGGAAGTTCTTTTAATCGAACGCCTAAGCCCGCCCACCTCGATAGCGAACTCTACTAATGATTAAAGAAACTATTTTATTATCGATGTGTTATCGGTTATATGCATGCTATGCAACATCCACGTTTTAATCTTAGCATGTGAACTTAGACTATGTCGGTGTACATGTAGTTTAGCATTTAATTATGTCGAATTGGGATTTAGGATTGATTAGCATCTGAAAGCACAAGTAATTAAATCATACAATGAGTCAATAGAACTATAAAAGAAATATTACAATTGATTACAACGAATATTGGATCTATGTCGGAAATATGTTTGAAAGATTAATTGAAACAAAGAAAAGAATTAATAAAACTAAACGAATCAGATTAACAGTGATAATACGAATAATAGTCAGTTAATTACCTAATTAAACTACGTCAAAGCGAACCAGGAAATTCAGAGACAGAAACCAGCCTGGAACAGGCGCAGCAGGAGTTGCGTCCTCTGGAAGAGGCGCAGCACTGTGTGCGTCTATTCCTGAGTTGGGTTCCGTTTGTGAAGCCAGAATCGTAAACAGTAAGTGTTCGTTGGTGATTTACGGTTTATTAATGATCTACAAGTCGAATTTAAGTGATTTAATAAATTAAATTACACTAGTTATATAAAAGACGAATCTAGAGATTAAATATAGACGGATCTATCCTCTAAATACACAATTTGATAGATGACTAAAACCCACTAATATTGACTCTTAGGGATCCAAGTAAAAGCAAACTTATGAAATTATAATGAAAGACGATTTATAAGAAATAATGAAAACTAATAAACGTTTTGAAAAGGGTTTTGACATACTTATGACATGAATCTTACATTAATTAAAATAAAGATACAATAAAAAAAGATGGGATCAAAACACCCTCAGACTTACATGTTGACGAAACGAGAGATAAACTAAAGTTATCGATTTAGCGACAACTCGACTCGAATGTAACGAAAGTGCCCGCGCAAGAGGAACGATCGATTAAGTTGATTTAAATTCATTATTGTTCAGCTGGTCAAATTGGTAGGTCAATGCAATAACGTGATAGGTACCCAGAATGACCTGAGCTTACGTGGTCGATTGATCAAGCACGTAGTTGTCAAAATGCTTAGAGCAAGGTCTAGAATGCAAAGAGAGAGAATAGAAGGGGCAGAACACTCGTGTAATTTAAAAGTGAGCACGAACCTCTCCTTTTATAGGGAGAAATCTGAAGAGTTTTGGAATGACTCGAACACGGAAAGAAATCTAGAAAATATTCCGGAAACAGGCAAAACGAACTGGGAAAGAGGCGCAGCAGGAATTGCGACTCTTAGAAGAGGCGCAGCACCCGCTGCGTCGTTTCCCAAACAGTTTCTTACTTTGAAAGAAAGATTTATGCGTTTCTTTATGGGAATTGCGGTAGATTTAGAACTATTTTCTAAATAAAATTCTGAATATATTTTACCGATAAAGGATAAGTTTTGAAACATTAAAATCATCACTGGGTGATTGGCGGATGGTGTAGATTCGAGGTATCTATAGAGCACCCACTTACACTGAGGCTTGGACAAGGCAAATGTGACAACCCTCGCGAATGCGGAAATAAAACATACAAGCATGTGATTTAATTAGCGGAAATACGGTGTTTTTAAAACTTTTTACATGCAAATAGAAAATACGAGGAGTATCAAATATTACAAACTAAAGTATGAAATACAACAAAGAGACGAAGTCTCTCAAAATGTTATCAAAGTCAAAGTGATTAGCAAACTAGCTAAATAACGTCTAGAGGTGAATCTTCCAGGCCAACGCCCGCTAGCTCACACCCGAACCCAAAATACCACAAGCAAAAAGCCATCCAATCAAGCAACCTGTTCATCCATGAAAAACATGAACGCCACAATCAGTGCAATACGTTAGCGGTATAAGTTTGATAAGATTGAGACTCGACAACCAAACCATGCCAAATCATGCAAAGACCACAAATAATCAATCATATAATCATCCAACCAAACGTGCAATACGTTGACGACATCTCTCACGGTAAATGACACGCACTAGCACCGTGTCCCTGCAAGAATGATTAAAAGACATCCATGGGATAAATCATTGCCCTGAACGCATACACGATTCAATGCATTTCGTATATGTAGACTAATTTCCTCCTGGCAGAACGACGATAATAATACGGTCCTAGTCTAAATCTGGCCAGACTCCCGGAATCACATTTTCCGATTCGACATGCGATGACATTTCGCATCCAAGACTCGGTCAATCATAGACGCCGAGTACCCCAAATTCGGTCAACCTTCACGAAAGAGGCGGAAAAGAGCACAATCCTCATAACAAGCGGTATGCTACATGCAATGACACCACCTCGCAAGTATACAATATTTGACGGCCGGGTCGATCAACTCAAAGCGTTCGCCTCCCAACAACGTCGTCATATGCCCACTAACACATGCAATAAAGCAGTAAGGATACACTCCCCGTTCCGACATTCCAGCCTTACGAACGTGGAGGTAGCCAAGGGAATGAGAGTACAAAGCACATAGAAAATTAGTGCTCAAACCGTAACATTTGTAAAACCGACTCAAAGTGGGACATATCAAAACCCGTCACAAAACATGCGATACAAGCGAATGGAATATCATATATTCAAAACATTAATATTTAAAGTCATTCCGTAAATTAATACGATAAATGAACCAATGAAAATATTATAAATGAAATCATAAGTAAGAAGAACAAATTGAACTCCAGCATGTGCCAGCCGGTCAAGGGGACCGGCTGCCGGCTACCCGGCTGGCACCTATACAACATTCGAAAAACAATGAAAGAGCAGCGTGTCCCAGCCGGTCAAGTGGACCGGCTGCCGGCTACCCGGCTGGGACCAAAAACATACGAAAATATGAAGTCAATTTATGGTGTGTCTCAGCCGGTCGGCCGGCTGAGACCTAAATCATGCATAAGTTTTTACGTAGCATTAATAATATACAGCCACTCCCCAGCCGGTCGGCCGGCTGGGGCATAATACACACGAAATTCATCATTTTCACTAAGGTTCAACATTCAATAATCATCATCTAACATCACAAATCATCAATTCTCACTATTAATTATCATCTAACAACAACCATCATTAACAACACAATTCCTATGATTTCTAAACTTATTCTAAATACGATTACTAACATAGAAAACACATAAAACACGTAAATGATATCGAATAACCCTTCACCGTTACCTTTATGCGTCTTTAATCGATTTCTAAGCCTTCCCCCACTAGATAGTAAACTTTGTCGGGGTCTTGAAGGTCACCACCTACAATTAGATAATAAAAGATGAATATAATTCACCTTGAGAAAGACGGATAAATTGAAAAGCGAGAAAGACGGAAATTTTATTACCAATACGGATAGAGGACGATGAGAGGAAAAGAATAAGACGAACTTGAGTGAAATAGAGCGAGAAACGAAGGAGTTATGACGATTCTAAGCTTGGAAGAAAATGGAGGCTAGGGTTTTGGGTTTACTTGGTGAGGAAGAAGAAGGTGATGAATGAGGGAGAGTTAGGGTTAAGGGGGAGTATGAGGGAGTAAGTGGAAAGCATGAGAAAAACCCAAAAACGTCTTAAGACGCAACTTACTCGAAATCTCGCGTAAAGTCCGAAAACGAACTCGGAAATTCTAATTTAGACACGGGAAATTTAATTCTAAACTAAAACTAAATTTCGCTGAAAAGTATCCGTATAATATTTTTACTATAAAAATAGGGTACATTTGCGGGTGTTACAGCAAAAGTCAAAGTATAGCCATCAGGTCAATCGAAGATTACAACCTGACGACTATGGCGTCGCGAAGAGGTTCAAGGGGTCTGAACCAAGGACCTGTCGTCGGGAACATTTTAGAGTCTGTCGACTGTTGGGGAGGGTCGTTTAAAGTCCATTAAATTACGTACGAAAGCTTTCCAGCCAAAAGAAGGAGTCATACCTGAGCATCTTCTTACTTTGACCTAAGGTTGCGTCATGAGGCTCGCCAGCCGCTGGGGATAAGGTGCGTAATGAGGCTCGCCAGCCGCTAGATATAGGGTGCGTAATGAGGCTCGCCAGCCGCTGGATGTGAGAATCTGCATGTCTCTGTCTTCAAGCGAACTCTCGTTGGGGAAACACGTGTTAAAACTTAATTTGTGGAAGATTTTGTCAGGATTGAATCGTCCTGTGAATCTGCTCGGTTGTGGCGAACAAAAATCTTGATGATAAAAAATTGGGTCCACGGATTGTATATCCGGAAAAAATGGGTCTCTGCTGAGGTGACGTGACGGTCCGAAGCGTGCCGAGGCACAGGTCTTGAAAAGGAACCAAAGTAAGAAAAAATAGAAGTCGGAAAAGAGGCGCATAAGACTTGGGCCCACAAGTAACAAACTTGTAACCAACTTTCAAATTTAGGCGAAACATCGCTGGGGAAAGGGCGCAACAAGAACTGCAACCTTTGGAAGAGGCGCGATTGTTGCTGCGTTTCTTCCCGAGCTTTTCCCTGTCTGATAAAGACGCAAACAGACGGATTATTTCCATTTATCCGACAATCATAAAAAACGCGAACCATTCTCTCAAAACTCCATCAAACTTGTTGAAATCGTGATCAAATTGCTCCATAAGCTATGACAAACAGAGGTATGCGTTCCAATATCGCTTTAATCGCTTATATTTGATCGATTTTGTATTGAAAATTGGGGTTTCCTTCCCTTAAATAGCTCCAAAAAAAGAACTAGCGTTTATTGGAGCTTTTTATGGTAGAAATTGATGTGAGGAATGAACAGTTGACCTTGTTAGGAACATAGCCATGTATTCGTTTTTCATTTTCGTCGAACTTTGAACAAATGAGACGGATACTTATTGAATCGAAAATCGCATCATAAATCCCCTTAGGGTAGCTCATTTTTTATGTAACTTGGTGTACTGGAACCCTTGTATAGCGGGTGAATTTGTTGTAGCATTAGATTTTCAGTTTGTGGCGGTCTCTGCATGACGCCTTTTTTAGGGTATAACCGCTATTATAGCGAAATGCTGTCGAAGTTTTGACTAAAACCCGAAATTAGGCTTTGAACTTAGACTTGAGTTGACCCTTACCCGACAAGTGTAGTCGGGTTTTTGAAAGATCGGTCAAAGATGACCAGAAAGCTTCTTGAAAATGACTGGAAACGCTTTTAAAATGTGCTTTGTTTGAAACCGCTGACGATTTGCTTGAACCGTTTGACATGTTTGAAATGTGCAGGTGACATTCCTTCTACGTTAGGGAGAGTTCCCATGGACATAGATCTTGAGCCTTCTTCTTCCCGAGTGGGAGAAGATATACCAGCCGAGGTGGCGCAGGAGGCTGGGATGGCTGAGGCAAGGTTCTAAGGAGGATTACCACGGGTCGTGGTGGACACCATCTGGCGAGTGCACCTGAGTGGGCTGAGAAATGGGACGCTAGACATCTCATTTGAGCAGCGGAGAGCCACCTGTCTTACAGGACGGCATGGAGCATGGTAAGCCTTTGTGTTTGCTTGTCATTTTCCATATCAAATTGCCATTACTTTTGAAATATAAAATGCCAACTTGGCTTTCTTAATTCAAATCGCAGGAGGCTGGGAACATGTGGTCCTTCTTTGGCTACACGACTATATAAAGGCATACAAAAAGCTGGCCGAGGAAGAGAAGAAACTCATTAGGGGAGGAGCCTTGGAGAGCTTGTCCGAGCCTGGAGGTGGATCAGGGCGATGAAGATTTTTGCTAACCTTTGCCTAATCCGGGCCTTCTTGGATCGTTACCGGGATACAACTTTGACATTCCATATGCCTTTTGGGGAGCTCCGAGTCACTTTGGATTATTACAGCATGATTTCTGGTTTGTCGTGTGGAGAGGAGAGCTTGGAGTGGCCGTCGGTGGCCATGAGGGTCGAATCGGAGGAGGCGAGATAGTTGATAGGTTGGAACCTGCCGGAAGGGGCGGCTGCTCTACTTGGGTTGGTCCCGAGCTCTTACATTAGAGACTACTATGCTGGTAGGACTCCGACGAGAGTGAGGATAGGTGGAGATATGATGGCTCCTCCTCCTTGTGCAGATGAGCAGAGGGCTCGGCTTTGGTTGTGGTGGTTCTTGTCTTTGGATTCTTTCGGAGACAAGGGGGAGAGGCTATCGGCGAAGCTTCTTTCTTTACTTTCTGACTTGAGTAGCCTAGGTCGCTGGGACTGGGTTACTCCTGGCTTTGCGGTCCTCACTCGTTACATGAGGGCAATGGTCAGGCCGGAGCTGATGGAGAAGGGGACTTCTCCTACTACAGTCGGTCCTAGACTCTTGCTGGAGGTGTGAACCTTTCTTTGAAACCTTATTGAAAGATCAGTAACCTTGTTTTGATTGAAAGATCAATATTTGATGTTGATAATATTATTACCTTTCTTGCTGGCGTTGGTGTACTCCTACTTTCCGGGTTTTGCGCCCAAGACGACGGAGCCTGAGCCGAGGGCGTACCTAGTTGTGAGGGACTAGGTAGTGTGTCGTAAGAAGAGCCAGTGTTCTTCTTATGATTTCTGTAGAAGGGGCGTGAATGCCCTGCAGCTACAGCACGTAAGTACCTCTAAATGTTTTCTTTTCTGTCTTTTATTTTGGAGAAAGATCACAAGGAATGGTCCTTCTGTCCTATCATTGTCTGGAACTGGATTATAAGAATGACCCCTTTCTTTCTTTGTCTTAGTGGGTTCCGAGGCCTTGGGTTGACTACCCGTACGCACTAGCCTTCGTAGTTGAGGTCTTACATCCTAGGAGCTCGAGTCGGTTGCTGCTGAGGACGCTCATGGGACCTGTGTGGTACTTGGGCGAGCGTTTGACTCGGCAGTTCTCTCGTGATGCTTTCACGGTCCTCATCGATCCTCCGGGGTTGATGTTTAGGAAGCCCTCTAATGCTGAGATCCGGGCTGACCTAGCTGGTGCTAGTGGGGACGCCCTTCTCCTTCGCGACGAGGATTACCTAGGGTTTTTTCGTCGGAGATTGGCGTACTGGCCGATCGTGGTAAGCATTGCTTGCTTCTTGTTATATTTGAACTTTGACAAATGATAAATCACTTGTTGATGAACCATTTGATCTTCGTGGGAGATTGAGGTGGCGGGCGTCGAGCGCCCAGCTTACCCCGAGGTGTTTGAGTACACGGATGCAGCTGGTTCCACGATGATTTCATAGCTTCGTGAGTTCAGCGCAGTGGTGACTGATGCGGGCTTGGAGGAGTGGGAGCACCTCGTGAGGAGGGTGAGTTTCCAATCCATAACCGTCTTTGTCGCATAGGAATGCATTTTTTTAACCTTCATTTGTATTTGAATGTAGGTGGCTCCGTCTTGGCACGTCAAGCTATGGAGGGTGGCCAACCAGTTGCGGGCTACAGCCGTTTAGGCACTCGTGGGTGGCCAGGACCGACAGGTACGAACCTATCATTTCCTTTTCATTTTGCTACATTTTTGTGTTTTTTGAAATGAAGTGGTTGACTGAAATGAGGCATTTCTTTCGCAGAGAGCCTTGGAGCGTGAGCTGGTAGAGTCTCGGGCGGAGACAACAGAGTCTCGAGAGAAGATAGCCCGCTTGCTGAGGGAGTTGGAGGCCCGCGATGCTGAGATCGTTGCCCTGGAGATTCTAGCTGGGCGTACTGGTAATGAGGATTAGTTGTCTTGTTTTGTTTGTAGACTTTGGATATTTGAACTTTGTTTTTGGATTTGCTGTATATCTGGATCTGTTTTAGGGCGAGAGCCCCCAGTCTTGGATTTGGCTTTAGGGCGAGAGCCCCCAGTTTTGCGTATACTCCTTTTTGTGTTACGACGGCCCGAGAGCCTTTGTTGTTGGATTTCTTCTGTTCCTGTAGGTTAGTTTAAAGACATGTTTGGTAGCTGACGGTTTATGCCGTCATGTCGTCGGAATAGAACTCACATAAATTACATGTAGCAAGTAATCTACTCAACCATTTTACATGTAGCCTAAACTAGTGCGAAAAGAATGCATGTATAAAACCCAAAAAAATGTACAGAAATGTAAAAATATGACCGACAATGGGGAGGGTTACCCCCTAAAAAAAGAAAAGAAACGAAATATATAAGTTTAGAAAAAATGGAAATGAGATAATTTTCCTAAGAAAAGAAAATGAAAAATGAATGAGTGTGCGTGACTCGTGAAAATGTTGATTATCGTCTAGAAAACCCAACCCGGCTATGGTGAGGTGAGGTTGACTGTCCCAATGGCTATGGTGAGGTTGACTAGTCCCACTACCTTCCGTGGTGTCCCGTCGTATGTTCGAACACCTTGGTTGGTAGGGGTCCAATCCGTTTCTTTCATGCCCAATTTACGTGTCGTCTTCAGTGGTATGACATTGACTGTGGAACCATCATCTACCAAAGTCATGGGTATATTTTCCTTTAGACACATGATCGTGATGTATAGAGCGAGGTTCTGACTAGCCCCGAAAGGAGGTAAGTCTTCGTCTGAGAAGGTAACTGGGTTGCTGAGCTTGACTGAATCTCGGAAGACCAAGTTGACGACATTGTCGGGTGTAGAGTCGTGTAGTACATTTAGTTTTGCCAATGCTTGGAGTAGAGCTTGGCGATGGGGAAACGAACTTGCAACTAATTGCCAGACTGAAAGATCAGCCTTTGTCTTTTGTAGTTGCTTCAGGAGATGGTCAGTAGATGTACCCTCACCATCATTTGGGGTGATGACACTGGTATTAGTAATTGGACCATTAGTAGTAGGATTGTTCTGAGGGATACCTTGATAAGGACGTCCTGATCGAGTGAGATAGCTTATATCTTGATCTTCCCTACTTCGAGTTTGAGAATGTTCTGTAAGGTATTCATCTTCATCGTTATTGGCCCATATTCCGTTGACGGTATTGAGGTCTTTTAAACTGATGATTTCAGCTTCTAAAGTGATGACTCGTTCAACCAAGTTGTCACATGTTGTGATCACTTCTTGCATTGTAGATTGTTGGGATAGGATTGGAGCTCTTATTGCGCTTTCTTGGGGTGTGGTACCTGGAATGCGTAGGGATGTCACGATGATTTCGAGCTATGAGACATGTCTACTTACATTTCTAGCCCATGCGATGAATTCATCGATGTTAGGAGAAATGGTGGAATTTATTTCCTCATTTTCGAGCATCTTAATTTCATCTTCAAATGGGGATATAAGGTGTGAGCAATCCAAGGTGGATTCATCATTTGTGATCACCATAATTCCAAGAGGATTCTTAGTGTTGTTGGGCTTGCTACCAGGAGGTAGGGGTAGACGACCGTCTTCAATCATATCTTGGATGACATGTTTCAATTTAAAACATTTATCTGTGTCGTGCAATTTGCCCCTATGATAATCACAGTAAGCATTCTCATCCCAAAACTTACTCTTCTTTTCTGGATCAGATGTAGGTCCAATAGGCTGGAGTTTGCCTTGTTGAGTCAATGGTTTTGAGGCACTGGAGTATGTGTCGCCGATGTTGGTGAACTTCCTTTGAGGGTTATTCTTTTTGGCTGCTTCAACAAGGTTGACTTATCAGTTTTGTTAGTGGAGCCGTAAGAACGATCGTTGAGCCTTGATACCCGCGACCTACCGTTTTAGACAAGAGTCGCTTTCGGATGACATTTTCAATTCTGTTCCCTAGCACAGTTAAGTATTTAAAAGACTTTATATTCCAGTACCTTAGACAGTTTGCATAGATGGGTTTTAGATTGTCTACGAATGTTTCCACAAGAGTGGCCTCATCTGGACGTTCGACTAATTGGGTACTAGTCTTTGTCCACCTACTTAGGAAGTCGGTGAAACCTTCCTTCTCATTTTGAGTTAGGACTTCTAGAGTACGCATGTTGACTTGAATTTCAGCTTTGTCTGCGTATTGTTTGGTGAATTCAGTTGCAGCATCATCCCAAATTATAATTTTCTTGTGGTCCAGAGAATAGAACCATTGTTTGGGAATGGTGTCAAGAGATGAAGGAAAGATCCTTAGGAACATCTCTGGTTTAATGCCTTTGATAGACATATAATCCTTGAAAGCACAGATGTGGTTCAAAGGGATCTCATGCCCCTTGAACTTTGGGATTTTAGTCATGTTGAAATTGGTGGGCAGCTGGGCATTTACCGCTTCATATTTGTGACTGTTCTCCCTATAGATGTCATCTCTCTTGAGATACATTAGTTGTTCCTCCAAGTATTGGAGTCGCTTTTCCGGTCCAGTAAGAACTGGTGGGGCATCGACTTCTGGTAGCACACGATGAATGGAAGGTTGTCGTGCACACTAGCGTCAGGAATGTCTGCGGGTGGCAGCCTAGTTTCTACGGCAACGATTCGACCCTCAATGGCATTGAGGCAAGCATATGCTTGGTTTTGGCTCGTTTGGAGACGAAGGAGCGCAGCTAGGATTCGATCATTACCATTTGGCTCGGGTTGATGAACACTTGCTTGACTAGTTCCAGGCATCTTGGAAACTAGGCAAGAGACCGACGACGAATCAAAACGCGATTGACTAATCTAGCACACTTACTCGAAAAGACTCGATTTGTGAAGTGGGAGTGTGCCACTGTGTGTTTTAAAAATGACTGGTTTGGAAATGTTTGTCCTAGACAATCGTAGTGTGGTTGTAGGAGTGTTGACTTGAAGTAGAAAAAATGATTTTTGACTAGACACTTGGACAGAGTTTTGACTCATTTTGCGCTACTTTTGGCCATCTTTGAAAATGCTTTACAGTTTTACAAGGATTTTGGTTTTGAAAATTTTGTCATGGTTTATTTACAAAGATGGTGATCACGTAAGGGTTATACACATTTAAACAGGTAGAATAACGGCATGCTGAGTGCATTTAAAAAGGTTTTGGCTTAGAAAGTGGGTTGCCATACCAAGCAATCAAACCCAGTGTCTGTGGAGAAGTCCGCGCCAAACGTGAGTAAGGCCGGTTCCTAGTCCATTCGCCCGAGTAGTGAAAGCCCTTGGTGCTAATATGAGTACACACTGCGGTATGTTTGACGTTAATCGTTATCCATCCTTAGGCCTAGATAAGATTTTGTACCGTCCAGACAGGACGATTGGTCGAAAGGGTTGGGTTAGACCTAGGAAGGCTGAATAAATCGACCTAGGAAGCTCGAGTAATGAGAACCGACAACTATCTCATACATATTGTTCCCTAACCTCGTTCAAGCTTCACCCTGGGTAACACGTAAGTGTATGATCCCCAGCGGAGTCGCCAAACTGTGTACACGGGTTTTGCGATCCTTTCGAAAACTGTGGTGCACGGGTTACCACGGCTGGAGAAACGAGGGACAAGCGTGAAAACACGCATTTGTGGAGTCGCCACCATCGTTTGTGGGAAGTTGGAACCGTTCGAATACTTTATGTCATGTCAAGACACAAAGGAATGCCATGAACACTAAGAACTCGTTACCCTTAGCATTCTATGTCTAGAATGACTCTCGTGGATGCCAATGAACAAGGATGCTCACAGAGATCTAGATTAAAGAGTGAGGGTGCGTATTAGGAAGTTCTTTTGATCAAACACCTTATCTCGCCCGCCTCAATAATGGCCTCTACTAATGATTAAGGAAACTCTTCAGTTATTGATGTGTTTTAGGTTATATGGATGCTATGCAACAACCACGTTATAATCCTAGCATGTGAACTTAGACTATGTCGGTGTACCTGTAGTTTAGCATTTAATTATGTCGAATTGGGATTTAGGATTGATTGGCATGTGGAAGCAGAAGTAATTAAATCATACAATGAATCAATATAACTATAAAAGAAATATTACAATTGATTATAACGAATATGGGATCTATGCCGGAAATATGTTTGAAAGATTATCTGAAACAAAGAAAAGAATTAATGAAACTAAACGAATTAGATTAGCAGTGATAATACGAATAATAGTCAGTTAATTACCTAATTAAACTACGTCAAAGCGAACCAAGAAATTTTGATACAGAAACCAGCCAGGATCAGGCGCAGCATGAGGTGCGTCCTCTGGAAGAGGCGCACTACTCTGTGCGTCTGTTCCTGAGTTGGGTTCCGGCTGTTAAGCCAGAATCGCAAACAGTTAGTGTTCGTTGGTGATTTACGGATTATTAATGATCTACAAGTCGAATTTAAGTGATTTAACGGATTAAACTACACTAGTTATATCAAAGATGAATCTAGAGATTAAATATAGACGGATCTAACCTTCAAATACACAATTTGATAGATGACTAAAACCCGCTAATATTGACTATTATGGATCCAAGTCAGAGTAAACTTTATGAAATTATAATGAAAGGTGATTTATAAGAAATAATGAAAACTAATAAAGCTTTTGAAAAGGTTTTTGACATACTTCCGACATGAATCTTACATTAACTAAAATAAAGATACAATAACAAAGATGGGATTAAAACACCCTCAGACTTACATGTTGACGAAACGAGATATGAACTAAATTATCGATTTAGCGACAGCTCGACTCGAATGTAAAGAAAGTGCCCTCGCAAGAGGAACGATCGATTAAGTTGATTAAAATTGATTATTGTTGAGTTGGTCAAATTGGTAGGTCAATGCAATAGCGTGACAGGTACTTAGAAGGATCTGAGCTTACGTAGTCGATTGATCAAGCACGTAGTTATGGAATAACTCGAACACGGAAAGAAATCTAGAAAATATTCCGGAAACAAGTAAAACGAGCTAGGGAAGAGGCGCAGCACCCGCCGCGTCTTTTGCCAAGCAGTTTCCTACTTTGAAAGAAAGATTTCCACGTTTCTTTATGGGAATTGCGGTAGATTTCGAATTCTTTTCCAAATAAAATATGAATATATTTTACCGAGAAAGGATAAGTTTTGAAACATTAAAATATCCGGAATATTCTCGAGCGTTTAGACACGGTTTTAAAAGACGGTTTAGAGAAAATGAAGCAGTTTTTACCCGGACTCCAAAATGACTCTAATAACTGTCAAAACGACTGTATCGGTACGTAGATGATGACCAAGGGGTAGACACAACTATTTGAGCTATCACTTGACAATAAACTTACGAATTGTCATAATTCATTTCGCATACCAAACATGCGGCTTAATCATCACTGGGTGGTTGGCGGAAGGTGTAGATTCGAGGTATCTACACAATGGTCATGAGTTGTATTTCCTCTCCATATTATAGCATTTCTTTAAATGGAGATCATTTTGGTTTTTTTTCTGGAAAGAGGGGATTAAGGGAAGGGGATCCCATTTCCCCCCTGCTGTTTACTTTGTGTATTGAGTATTTCTCAAGGATTCTCTCTTGTGTTACCAGTAACATGGAATTTCATTACACCCTCTTTGCAAACAAATGAAACTTACACATTTAATGTTTGCAGACGATTTACTAATAATCTGTAAGGGATATGTCCAATCCATTATGGTGCTTCTTCAATCTTTTAGTTCCTTTTCTCAAGCATCTGGACTTAAAATGAATGCACATAAGTCTTGTGCCTATTTCAGTGGAGTGGACAAGCAGGTTGTGGCTGACATTTTAAGTGTTTCAGGTTTTAAAGAGGGTACTCTCCCCTTTAAGTATCTGGGAGTACCTATAACGGCAGGCAGACTTAAGAAACAAGATTGTGTTGTCCTTATTAACAAGATTGTAGGGAGGATCATAACCCTTGGTGCAAACAAGCTCTCATATGCTGGTAGGCTTGTGCTAGTTAAATTTGTTTTATCTACTATGCATAACTATTGGGCTTCATGTTTGTGTTACCTCAAGAAGTGATTAAGAGAGTTGATGCTATTTGTAGGAACTTTCTTTGGGAAGGTTCCTCATAATATAATAGAGTGCCACTCATTGGCTGGGAAAAAATATGCAAACCTGTTCAGGAAGGAGGACTAGGGGTGAAGATAAATCATCTCTGGAATGTTGCAGCAATTGGAAAATTAGTTTGGTGGCTGGCAGTGAAACCTGACAAGCTTTGGGTCTTGTGGATCAATTACATTTATTTAAGAGGGACTCATTGGAAAGATTATTCCCCTAATGCTAATACTAGTTGGCATTGGAGGAAAATATGTGATGTTAGGGATAAAATTAGGGATGGTTTTGATAACAATGAATGGACAGTAGGGAATGGAACTTACTCTATGGCAAGCTGCTACAAATGGATGAGGAATGCTGGCCCAAAGGTGAATTGGTATCACAATGTGTGGAATAATCTTAGTCTCCCATGCACTTATTAGTTGGCTAGTGATGCAACAAGGATTATTACTCAAAGACAGACTGGATATGTACGCAGTCACCAGTGATAGCTTATGTTGTCTGTGTGGTAATGCTCTTGAAAGATATGAGCATTTATTTTTTTACTGTCAGTTTAGCAAGATGCTGTATAAGGGGATTCATGGTTGGTTAGGAGTAATGGTCAGGGGTCATGCTCAGCTGATCAGGAATAACAATAAGAGATGGTCTAAAATGAAGAAGCATGTCGTTAATGCTATCCATGCTGCTGCCTGGTATAATGTTTGGAGTCAAAGAAATGAAGCACGACTGAATTTATGTCTTCTATGGCCTGGAAAGATAGCTGCTAAAATTCAAGCTACCATTAAGATAAGAATTGGTTTTATGTTATCACAAAATGTAAGGGGTAAGGGATAGAATTTGGTTAGAAAAATTAGGATTAATGTAATTATCTTATTTGTTATTCTAATCCCTAGAATTGTTCATGTAAACATTGCAATGTTATAATCAATGAAAGCTTACCTTTAGCAAAAAAAAAGAACTAGATCTGAATAACCCAGCTGGTACAAATAAATAAGAGTACCCCAAGCGTAGTGCCTCCACTATTATCAACACGTATGAATAGGAGATGCGATTTGTATGCTAGTACAAGGTAAGGTTTTTTATTTCTCAGAGCGTGAATAGATAGAAGAAACTGACTCCCTTAAATCTGTATATATAGGGAGGTAAAGACCCACTTTCTTAATTAAACCCTTACCTTAATCGCAGTTAGGCCTAATCTAATTAAAGCTCTTTTTCCATATTTCCTTCCGACTGTAAATAGGAAATACTGTATTCATCTTATGAGGGACCTAATGGGCTCGTTTAATTCTACACGTGTCATTAAACAATTTAATACTCGGTCCGTAAGCGGCTTCTAGCAAAACGTTACGGTTACATAGAACATAAATCAGGTTACCTTAATTGGACTCTGGAGTAAGGTAAAGGCATTATGGAAGTCGACCAATAACATTGAAAAACCGATGTCACCACCACGAGCCTCAACAAACTGATTCAAGGCATGAAGAATAGCCTCTCCTCAGCGGATACCCCGACTCCAAACTGAAGATCTTCAAAATATCCAGATAGAGACGGATGGACCAAATAGGCACCAACCTTTGAGACAAAGCGTTTCTAAACAATGCCAACAGCAATAGGCTGTATACGACCGCCTGATTTAACAAGCGATGTGAGCGGAGCACTAGCAATGTACTCACATAGTGCAGGAGGGCAGTGACCCTCAAGGAAAAGATTTAACCACTCAAGTAATAGAGACGATCAAATCATCTGAAATAACAATAGCAGCTCCACCCAAACAATCCACAAGATGCTGAGCACATAATCCATCAGCTTAGTTCAATTCATTTATTATTATTATTATTATTATTATTATTATTATTATTATTATTATTATTATTATTATTATTATTATTATTATTATTATTATTATTATTATTATTATTATTATTATTCTTATTATTATTATTATTATTATTATTATTATTATTATTATTATTATTATTATTATTATTATTATTATTATTATTATTATTATTATTATTATTATTATTATTATTATTAGTATTATTATTATTATTATTATTATTATTATTATTATTATTATTATTATTATTATTATTATTATTATTATTATTATTATTATTATTATTATTATTATTATTATTCTTCTTCTTCTTCTTCTTCTTCTTCTTCTTTCCTTGCTTCTTCTTCTTCTTCTTCTTCTTCTTCTTCTTCTTCTTCTTCTTCTTCTTCTTCTTCTTCTTCTTCTTCTTCTTCTTCTTCTTCTTCTTCTTCTTCTTCTTCTTCTTCTTCTTCTTCTTCTTTTCTTCTTCTTCTTCTTCTTCTTCTTCTTCTTCTTCTTCTTCTTCTTCTTCTTCTTCTTCTTCTTCTTCTTCTTCTTCTTCTTCTTCTTCTTCTTCTTCTTCTGCTTCTTCTGCTTCTTCTTCTTCTTCTTCTCTTTCTTCTTTCTTGCTTCCTTCTTCTTCTTCGTCTTCTTCTTCTTCTTCTTCCTTCTTCTTCTTCTTCTTCTTTCTTTTCTTCTTCTTCTTCTTCTTCTTCTTCTTCTTTCTTCTTCTTCTTCTTCTCTTCTTTCTTTTCTTCTTCTTCTTCTTCTTCTTCTTCGTCGTTCTTCTTCTTCTTCTTCCTCTCCTCTTCCTCTTCCTCTTCCCTCTTCTCTTCTTCCTCCCTTCTTCTTCCTTGGCTTCTTCTTCCTCTTCTTCTTCCTTCCTCCTTCTTATTCTCCTTATCTTCTTCTTCCTCTATCTTCTCTTCCTCTTCTTCTTCTTCTTCTTCTCTCTTCACTTCTTCTTCTTCTATCTTCTTCTTTATCTTCTTCTTCTTCTTCTTTCTTCTGCTTCCTTCTTCTTCTTCTTCTTTCATCTTCTTCTTCTTCCTTCCTCTTCCTCTTCTCGTCGTCTTCTTTTACCTCTTCCTTCTTCTTACTCTCCTCTTCTTCTTCCTTCTTCTTACTTCTTCTTCTCTCTTCTGCTTCTTCTTTCCTCCTGCTTCCGCTTCCCCCCCCCCCCCGCTTCTTGCCGTTCCGTTTTCGTCCTTTTCCGGTTCCGTTCCCCCATTCCTATCCGTTTCCGTTCCCCGCCGTCCCTTCCTTTCCGTTCCTCCCTTTCCGTTCCGTCTTTCTCCTATCCTGTTCAGTTCAGGTCAGCTCTAAAAAATCAGAAAGAACATAGCCTTATTCTTTTAGTTATAGGGGGGATTCTCGTTTGTGACGGGCACATACGTACTAAATTTATGATTGAAAATTATCAACATGGGTAGGAAAAGACAGGTTATTTCTGATTTTATGGACTTGTTTTATCTAGCCAAGTGGGTGATATTTAACCCATTCAAAGTTTATGACAGATATATCCGTCACAAGGGAGACTTACTGATTTATAAGTTATAACTAGTCTAGCTCCCGCGCAAATGCACGATTTTTTAGACAAGGACACATAAAGACTTTAATTTATTTAAGTAATGTCGTAGTCTTCAACTACACTTTGATTTAAATGTTATAATTAAGCTGGTAGCATGCTTAAGAGATACAAAAGAGAAAAAATATTGACAATTTTCACCCAAACTTAGACGAACATTTTAAAAATTGCTCGTTTATTAAAATAATTAGACTATATTTAAAAAAAACCTAAATTTATGACTTGGTAATAATTCAAACAAAATTTGAGAATTTCTACTATGAACATCGATGAGCGTAATTGAGTTGTACTAATTTTGTAACAGAAGACACTAATAAGAGTCAGGATATATAAAAAACAAATTGGGTAAAATATTCACAATCACATTATACGTAGAATAATTACTTTAATTTCATTTGTGCAACAAAATCAGAATATCTGATTGATATGATTTTGCATTATTGAAAAATATCATTCCTTATTTAACTGAGAACCAATTATAGAGAATTCACTTTAGCGGGAAATGTTTAGAAAATTCATATTCTTGTAGTATAAAGGAGAATCGCCAGTAGTGAATCTAGAAATTCAATAGACGGGTGCGAAAGTTTAGTAAAATCAATAGACATATAGTTTGTGGCGGAAAAATCAATATTAATACGACAATTTTTTTTACATTTTTCATATGACTTTTTACATAGGAGGTTTTTATACGAGACTATGAGACCGACACAAAACTAAAATAGGGAAAACATTGTTGGTGATTTTGATCACTTGGTCATTTAAGTGTATTCGGGTTTTCAAGTCAAAATCGGTTTGAGCTCATAATGGATATAATGTGAGTCGGGAATACAGAGTGTATACTCATATAATCGTATATCGAGTTCATGATTTTAATGGATAAGGAAATGACGAGTTTATTGTATATTTATATCGACTCGTTATTTGTATCGATTTTTATACTTGGATTTACTAAGTAGTATACTTAATGTTTTAGCGCTTTTTGACCGAGAATATTACGTCCCCGATCGGGGTGGCTTAGCCCCAACCGGGGAAGGGTGTTTCATGGTCGTATTTTGAACAATTAAAGCATGATAGTCACGTCCCCGATTATGGTGGTGTTGTTGTTGCTCGTTGTTTTGTTTTCGCTCGGTTTTCTTATTTGATCATTGGGTTTCAAATAAAACTCAATGACGCTCAGTAGAGTTTGTGGCAAAGGATCAAGTTTCGTAAGATTAATACACCTCTGAAATCACTCGTAGTATCTCTTATCAACTTCTTGCACATCGCTTTTTATTACCCTTGTCTCTTATCTGACCAATGACTCATGGCCACCGCCACTACAACCGCGATTGTTCACAAAAAAGGCTTGCACATAGGCATTCAAGTTCACTCCTCTATACTTCTATAGGCATTCAAGTTCACTCCTCTATACTTCTATAGGCTTGCACATTGTTCACCTTTTTCATCTATTATAGGCACTCGTAAGTTCACGTTTTTCAAAATTTTCAAAGTGAAATCATAGTATAGAACAGAGGGATAGTTATCGACATTCTTCTTTTCGGTGTAGCAAAGTCTTTCAGTACTGATTCTATGCTAGGATAGTTAGACCTGGTATTTGACTAGTGAGTGATGCCAGGACATGCATTCAAAAGGAATAATCACAAATCCACAGAAGGTAATGTTTATTTTCTAACACTATACTCTCATATAACTCTACCCCACTAATCAAGTACATGTCCATCAGGTTTAGGTATGGGCAGAGAGATCATGTTGCTTAGTGCTTGCATTTAGCACATTTATACAGTTTACCATATCATGGGTAAACTAGCTTTAAAAAGTGACGTGTATAGAAAATTTTGCCGATTTCATTGCTCAACTCGTCTTCCAAATAATGCAGTGAAAAAACCCACACATTATTTTCACTGGACTTATGATTATAAGACAAGAAGAACTCAAGCATCTCCATACTTTAAGGTTACCCACTTCACATTACTTTCCCTTTCATCTCTGTATTAATATATCATGGGTTGTTATGTCTATGATCTGCCTGTTTCATGTAAACGTCTCTTTGTTGCCGCTTATGCCAACTTGTAGTGATAGGCTCTTGTTAAATAACTATGATATCAACGTACCATTACTTCAGAAATTTGTCCATGACCCAACATGCTTGGTGGTCGAATTTCATGCTCAATCAGATACATTTGGTTGTTTCATGGAGTTCAAATTGTTATTTATATTTGAAATAATATAACATATTTAATTGTGTTGATGTAGTATGGTTATTTGAGACCTTTAGCGAAAATGCCGCAAAGACTACTATATGAGATGTTTTCTAATATAATTACTAATACTCCCTCCTATTCTATATGATCTTCCATATTTCCTTAATCGACATATTCACAAAGATCTTCCACTTTCCTTATTTGTCCATAATTGGTGGTTATAATAACGTCTGACTCCACATTTTCTCCCCTACTTTCATTTTTCTCCACATATTACCCTCTTACTAAATTTTTGTCTAAAAGTAATGTGGAAGATCACAAAGAATAAGAGGAAGTACTAAAAAGAAACACATTCTCATTTCTGACGGTCACTATCCGTCTTAGGCGTAAGACGGGTAAAATACATACCAAATCACTCCACTTGTTGTCTAGAAAATACCAAAAGTTTTGTGTTTATTACTACCACTAGGTAGTATTTGACCCGTCTTAAGCTTTAGACGGATAATACCCGTCTTAAGCAAGACTTACTAAGATAGAAAAAGCACGTAATTAATTAAATTATAGTAGAACGTGCTGAGTATTGAGTAGTAGTGACCCACTTGCAGGGGCGTCTCAAATAATTTGGAGGCCCTGTGCAATGATGAAAATGGAGGCCCTCAAAAGACGCTTTATATATATATTTCAAAGGAAAATAATAAGTGTCTAATTTCATTGAGGCATAGTTGGCCAACACAAACTGTACTGCTCGTGCTAAATAATAAGACCATCCCCAAGCAGAGGTCGCGCTAATTAGGTCGCGACCCGGTTTTATTCTTAATCGCACTTTATTTATCTTGACCTACTTTCACCCTCCCAAGCAGAAGGTCACGACCTAGGTCATCAACTCAATCATTTTCCACTTCCCACATTCTTTACCCCACTTTTCCCTCTTACTTTTACAATTATTTTTCTAACAATTATTATTTTTTAATTGCTCAACCAATAAAAAATAAACACCTAGAAGGTCATAAGGTGGTCAATTTTGTTCAAATATGGTCACAAATTGACCTTTTATTGGAGAAGGTCACAAATTAGCAATCAAAGGTCACCATTGTATTTTCTTAATTAAGTCATTAACATGACCAAGCAAGGTCATGACCTAGCAATTGACCTTGCTTGGGGATGGTCTAAGTGTATGGTAGCTCTCGTTGATAACATAGTTCCTATAATAAGAATATTAACTTTTTTCTCCTGACATAGTGCATTGAATTGAGTTTTCAAGTAGCCTGTCGCTATTTGATTTGTTACTTAAAGTTGTATTTCTTTATGTGATTGCGGTATTCTTTTTAATATTTGCATATAATCCGTCACAGAATTGACGATGCTTATACAAGAAATAATCCGCATTAATTAACAAAAACTGATGGGTGAGCATTTTTTTTGTGTGCAAATAGTTCAAGGAATATAGCTCCAGCTGACAGGGAAGAAAGCAACGATAGGTCGGTAGCTGGCAGAGAAGAAAGCAACGGTCGATTGTGCTGCTTGGATGTTCAATGTTGTCACATCAGTGGGGATTATTATTGTAAATATTATTTTTGTAAATAAGGCTTCGAATCTTTGATGGTCTCATATGGTTTTAGCTTTGGTAACTCTCCGTTGTTTCCACCTTAGAGAATGATGTAGTTTTATTACATTGTTTAAATCATATAAGTTATAGTTTGCATTTTCTTGTAAAACATTTGTACTATTTTTAAACCTTGTATGACGTGAAGTTTAATTTATATAAATATTTAGAATTTTAGTTTTAAACAATAGTTTATAATTGCATTTCAAACAAATATTTTTAAAAAAAAAAAAAAATATAATCTTTTTGCGGCTCCTTTTTCAAAAAAGCGCCGCAAATAAAGCCTCTATTTGCGGCCCCTTTTTCAAAAAAAAACGCAGCAAATAGAAGGTCCTAATTGCGGCGTTTTTTTTAAAACGCCGCAAATAAGGCCTTTATTTGCGGCGTTTAATAGGAGCCGCAAATGAAATTCTTATTTGCGGCCCCCTTATTTGTTGCTACACCAAAAACGCCTCAAATACCTTATTTTTTGGAGCCGCAAATGATGTTTTTTCTACTAGTGATTGTAATTTATTTGTCAAAGAAACTTTTGCCTATCATGGATATTTGAAGTATTTGTCATAATACCTCTATTAGTGGCATATTTATTCATGTGAATAATTTTTAATCATGCATTTGATGAGTGGTGATGTTAATATTTTCATCATCTGTGTTGATAATATTTGATCATCTTCTATATGACTATTTCAAATTGCCTTGAAAAGTGATTGAGGATTTTTCTTTTTTGGTAATTGCAAGTTGTGTGGTCTTATTTTTGGTGGTATGATTATCATGATCCAAGGAGATTGATGAAGAATTTGATTATTGTATGAACTTTGGTGATAAATGTTCACATGTATGTAAAAGTTGATGACATTACTAATAATAGTGTTTGAAGTATTGTTTTGTGGGTATTTGGTCTTAATATCCATGTCTCATGTGAATTGTTTTAGATAATCATGATTGTTGTTAGTGTATGTGGTACTGTTGACATGGTTAAATATAGTGGTTATACCATTTGGTTTAATTTGTGGATATTTGGTTTTAATGTTCATGTTTCTTGTCTTGTTAATTTGCCATTGTTGCTAATGGATGATATTGATACCGGTTATGGTATGTTCACATAGTTGTTATTGTTAATTTATAAATTGACTATGTACTCAGTTTAATCATGTTAGTATTGTCTTGTATGAATAATTTTATCTTGGGTTTTTAGATAATTATTTTGGACATTGAGCATGGTTAATGTGTGGTTTAAATCTTAATATGATGTATTATTAAGTGGTATTCTATTTTTGTCTACTTGTTTATATGACATGATTAAGAGGTAATCTCTTTGTTTGTTTTGCAATTCATATTAAGTTAATATAGTGGTTGTATCAATTTTGATTGTATGAATTGTGTGTGTACTATATTAATAGTGGTGTACTATTGAATGTATAAGGTGAGTGTGAATGTCTCTAATGGACACTCCTTGATAAAATACACGGTATGCAAATTAGTGCAATAGAATACGAGTGCTTGTATGGCTCATTAGCAAGTGTATTGCTTTTAAGTGGTGCCAAGTTTGACTGAAGCTTGGACTAGGCAAAAGTCAAAGTATAGCCATCAGGTCAATCAAAGATTACAACCTGACGACTATGGCGACGCAAGGCGGTTCCAGGGGTCTGATGTGACACCCTCAAATTTGCGGAAAAAGAAAACAAGTAATTTAAATAAATAAAAGATGAGAATACGTTTCTAATAGGTTCACTTTAGTGAAAATCGGTAAATTTTAAAACCGGAACCTACTATTAAATATATTCATCATAACAAAGGTGTCTTAAACAAAAAGGTTCATAACAAAAAGAAATAATATTATACATAAGAAGTATCTAAAACGGGAGACATATCTCCCGTATAAAATACGGAAATAAAAGAGTGTATAATATAATATACAATCCTAAGAACCGAATATAGGTCCAAGGTAAATACTTCGCTCGCTAGCTCGTCAATGTACCCAAGTATGCATCACAAACATGCCAACCGCATTAAATATAAACACGGAAGCCACAGTCAGTGGGGAGTAACTCCGAGTTCTCCCAGCCACGAAATGTCAAGTTTAATAAACCATGAATAACATAAAAGAAATGTATATGGAAAATACAAAACCTTAACATAAACGATATGCTTTTCATGTTATGAAACAAATAACTAACATATAACCTAACATATGAAAGCTATCATGTGAATCTGTTAACAACCTATAACACGAGGTAGGGAAGCTGGTATGCTGGCTCAGAGGTTACATTTAAAACATGACCCTGATACACTCAAACCCTAATCATACAAGATATCATGTGAATCAGTTAACAACCGGTAATCCAAACTCTATCAACCTTAGCCGGCTTGCATCTCACCTTCTAAGATTCATAGAATCATCAAACATGAAAGACCAATACTTCTAGAAACAGGCATAAGTTCCTAGCACGGCCAATAGTCGACTGTAACTCGAGGCTATACCACAAGGTGGGAAAACATCCTAGTCCTAGACTGATCAGACCTAGCGACAACAGCTATTCCATTCCCCGTCTCATGACCAAAAGTACATAAGAATCTCTACTAGGCGACCCCCTAAGCAGAGTTGGCTAGTACTTAAGCTGGCTCCATTCCCAAAGTGGAACTCTTAGGCAGCCATGCTCCGACTTGGAGATAAACCCCCCAGGCCGGAACACAAAAGCTATCAAGCAGTGAACTATATACTCGTTACAGATAGTAAGGCCTATCTATGACATGGTCCAAGATACTCATTTAGAATTAGAATGGTCAAGACGCCATATACTCATAATTCTCTATGGGTACTTAGTCAACACGACACATATCATACAATCACACAGTCACGGGAAAAACTTCCTATCATGTGACTAATTGCATAAAAATCATATTCAATATCATATCGCCTCAAATCTATTAAGGCTCATTCATTCATTCATTAAATAAAACCTTACCTGAAGACAAATCCCCGACCCGAGTCCCGCGACGGGTCATCAGTCAAAACGGGGCTGACTAGATCTTAGTTTGACCAAACCCGTTTGGTCAAACCGGCTAGAAACAGAGTCTTTACCATGTAGACTTGACATAAAATCATAATATTCATTTCATACTATTTTATTCCAACTTCTAACATGTGAATTATTAAATCTTACGAAAACCCGCTTGACTTAAAGGATATCAAATTAAACTACAATCTCGTATTATAATTTCTAACATGTGAGAAATATTAACATTATGAAAAACCGTTTAATTAAATAATTTACTTATTAAAATTTCCCACTTGTTAAATATTACAAAACACGATATAATAATAACCATAAATTCAAAAACCGTCACAAGTCCAAAGAGGACCCACGGGCTGTTTTGGGCCGAACATGACACGGGCCTGGACTGGGCCCACGGGCCTGGTTTGGGCCTGTTTTGAGTCGACATTTCTAAACTCGTTTCTTAATATTTCCCGCATGCTTTAACATATTTAAAACCGTCAAAACAACAACAAAACAATCAAGTATCGACACAACCCACGAGCCCACTCACGGACCAACCCAGACCGGACCTGGACCGGGCCTGAACCGGCCTGAACCGGCCTGGTTTGGGTTGGTTTTCCAGCCCCTCTACACGGTTCTACCAACAACAAATACCAAATTATTTCTAACATGTTTTAATTAACAAACATCCATTTTTAACAATCAATTTAACCATCATTCATACAAAAATCATGGTTATAAATAAATCATCCAAATATGTCAAGAACACAAAACATGTTAAAAATTCCATACAACATAATAATCATAACTACTTATAATGTTACTACCAAAAACCATAAATAACCATAACATGAACAAAAACAAAAGTATGTAACATTAATTCGTCGAGTAACTCGGAATCGTTACCTTAGCTAGCACAAAATCAAGTAGCACCAAAAAAATAAGAAGTATAAACCCGTCTACTAGTCTTCTTCTAAAATATACGAGTCACCAAACTCGTCTTAAAAATCTTCTCCTATAAGAAATGACAAGAATAATATTATTAGAATTAAAACTTGATTTTCCATAATTAAAGTGTTGAAAACGATTTTGTCGGAATTGAAAATAAATCGTACGTGGAGATGAAGAGCGAAGAGGAGACTCTAGAAATATAAGTTAGGACGGATTTGAACAAGTAATGAAGGTTTTGTGACGATTTTGCTCAAGAACGATGAAGAACGATGAAGAACGATGAAGAACACCAAGAACGATTTTTATTATATTAAAGAAGGTATTAATTAGATATTAAGTTGATTTATTGTAAAATGAAAAGATAGTTAGTGAGTAATGGTGAGGAGGGCCGTGTAATTATAGAGGAATAAATGAGTCGGGTTTTGAAATTGTTGTTACGGAATTGACTCGGGTTTTATAATTATATTATGGTAATTAATTAGATATTATTAGGTTTAATGATAGTTTAATCAAATATCTAGATATTAATTAGATATTATGTTATTGTAATCAAAAGAAAGAAAATATCTAGTCCTAAGAGAGGGTGAGGGAGCCGTGTGGTATAGGTAGTAGTCGGATCTGTTTTTCAAGCGATTTGCGTAATTTAAGATGACGGATCGATAAAGTTACAAATATCTTAGATATTCGTATTAGTTTAATCGAAAGAATTAAAAGATCTAAAGTGAGTGGAAAAAGATGACATGGGGCGTGTGACTCATGCCAAAGTCGGGTTTCGGGTTTGTTTCGGGATTTAAGTTGACTCGGGAATAGTTAAATGACGTTCGAGGTTAAACCGTAAAACCTTCTCTTAAATTCCGAATAAATTCAAAATAATTATATTCAATTATCATAAATTCAAATAAACCTTAATAAAAATAAATTAAATTTAATATTTTTTCAAATATAATTTCGGTCTTTCAAATTACGGGGTGAGTCGGAAAAGTCAACGAAAGTCAAAGTCGACTTAAAACGGGATTCTCATGGAATCTCACAGAAATTCCAAATACGAACTCGGAAATTCCAAATTCGACTGGAAACAATAATTCTTAATTAAAAACTTAAATTTGCTGAAAAGTATCCGTAAAATATTTTCACTAGAAAAATAGGGTACTTTTCGGGTTGTTACATAGATAAGAAAAACATGCAACTGCGACTGTCCTGATAAGGTAGACAAATTCTAGGAATGTAGCTATCATATGGCTTGTAAAACAGGTTACAAAAGGCTCAAATTGGCTAAACATAAAGAACTCAATAATAAGGGTATAAAAACAAGTCTTTTTGGCTATGTGAGGCTTATTTGAACAAAAAGAACTGCCTTTCCTCATGCACTTATCAGACGAACGCGTATAGTATCAAGAAACGAATGTCACACTTATGCAATTTGATGTTACATATTCCACAAGGAGTACCACACTCAAGCCTAAAGACAATGAGACCAGTTTATTGATGTTCCTGACCTAGGAAGCTCTACAGACCTCAAAATTTTAAGTGGTTTACCAACAAAAATTGGCCAAATCTAATTAGCATAAGGTATGTCAAAAACGGTCAAGACTTGTACTATGAGCTTTGATTTCAAAAATAGTAAGTCAAAACAATGTACATGGATAACTTATTTGGGATTTAAATGCAGAAACAATGCAAGTTATCATCATTGTTATTTAACTCACCAAGACTCGACCTAATAAAATGAAAACATGTTTTTGGATTTTGTAAATTTTTCAATTTTTATGAATTTTGTTTTTTTTTCTTTCACACAACATAAATAAAGACTCTCCCCCAAACCTAAATGTCACAGTGTCCTCAGTGTGACGCTAACAGCACAACAATCACATATCAACCAACAACAGCAGCCTAAAGGACACAACTAACAAAGGGGAATGGAAGATAACTGAAAGAAAATACAATAGAACAAAGTACAAGGATAGATAGTACCAGCTGTATAGAATAATAGCCTCCCCCAAACCAACTGCAAAATGGGGGAGTAGTGACCAGCTGTCACGACTGCTCATCAGCCAGGATGAATGGGGATCTCGGTAACCGTATGAGGGTTACCTAAGCTATACAACCTTTGTAACTGGCATTCCTCTTCTGTTAGCAGTTCGTCCATCTCAACCGCTTCCTTACTCCGTGAGCTTCTAGCTTCAGCAGTGCTGGAAATTAAGGCGATATCCAGAGGATCCCTATTCAAGCATAAAGAGAGACAATCATCAACATTTAAATCCACAATATCGATCCTATGACATGTCTCTTCTAGCATGGGGTGTTTCATTGCATGCTCTAAGTTGAAAGTAATAGTGTCATTCCCCACTGTTAGTGTAAGTCTCCCATTCTTAACATCTATAACCGCGCCCGCAGTATGGAGGAATGGTCGTCCCAAGATGATAGGAATTTGGGTGTCCTGAGCCATATCTAATACAACAAAGTCAACTGGTATGAAAAACTTCCCTACTCTAACCGGTACGTCTTCTAAAATCCCCAAAGGATGTTTAATAGAACGGTCGGCCATTTGTAAGGTCATGGTTGTAACAGTAAGTTGACCCATATTAAGCTTTTTGCATATAGAAAATGGCATAACACTAACACTAGCCCCTAAATCACAAAGGGCTTTATCAATGGCTAAGCAACCTATATTACAAGGAATAAAAAAACTCCCTGGGTCCTTTAGCTTAGGTGGTGATCTAGATTGCAACACAGCACTGCATTGCTCAGTAAATGCAACCGTCTCCACTTCATTAAAGGACCGCTTCCTTGTCAATATATCCTTCATAAACTTTGCATAAGCCGGCACTTGAGTGATCAACTCGGCAAATGGTACACTTACTTGCAAATTCTTGACCACCTCCATAAACCTTCCAAAATGTTTATCAAGCTTGGATTTATGTTGGCGGTGTGGAAAGGGAAGTGCAATGGTAATTGGCTCGGCTTCCTTGGCTTTTGAAGATGAATTGGAAGACTTATCATCCTGATCAGGGGTTGCTCGGTCGAGCAGAGGAATTGCTCGATCGAGTTTTTCGGAACATGAACTTTCAGGAACTTTTCGAGCAGAATTTTCAAAATTTTCAAAGGTTGCTCGATCGAGCAGAGGGGTGTTGCGCGATCGAGCAACCTTAATTTCAGCCCCTTTTTCGCTGTTTTTCGAACTTTGATCAGCGACTTCCAAGCTTTCATTGGTTTCATCCCCTATCATTTCAGGGCCTTTGTAATGGGTTCCACTCCTCAAAGTGATAGCATTGGCTTGTTCATGTGGAGGGTGTCCTTGATGAGGAAGATTACCTGGTTGTTTATGTGGATTTTGAATTGCCAATTGGGCAATTTGAGTGTCAACCATCTTATTATGAGCTATTAACTGTGAGATCTGAGCATCTTGCTTTTGTTGTATCATAAAACTCTGCTGCAACATGGCTTTCAATTCCGCCATATCATTACTTGGAGGTGGTGGAGGTGGAGGTTGTTGAAAGTTTTGGCCTCCTTGATTGGAACGATTGTAATTACCTTGGGAATTGCAATTCTGAGGAATCACATAAAATGAACCTTGTTGTTGATGTGGCGGTGGGGTAGGATTAAGAACATTTTGACTTCGGTAGGAGAAATTGGGATGCTCTTTCGTCCTTTCATTGTAAAAATTGGAGTAAGGTGTACCTTGCTTAAAAGATTGAAAGGCAATGACTTGCTCAACCGTACTCATACATTCCACTGCATTATGCCCCATAGTACCACATCGTTCCCAGGTTGGCTCTTGTTGAACCATGGCATGAACCGTTTGCTTATTTTCCAAGGACTTTGAAGTTTGTAACTCGGCAATTTTGGCAGTTAATGCCTCCAACTGAGCTGCAACTGCATTATCCGAACCTCCTCTCCTCACATTACCCCTAGGATTCCCATACTCAGCAGTGTGAGTAGCCATATCATCAATTAACTTCCAAGCATTGGCATCAGTAGTGTTATTTTGGAATCTCCCATTAGCAGCAGAATCTAACAACGTCCTCTGATCATCATATAACCCATTATAAAATTGGTTGCATAGGAACCAAGTATCAAAACCATGATGTGGAACAAACTTGACAAGCTTTTTGAAGCGAACCCATGCCTCATTAAAGTTCTCATTTGGACCTTGTTTGAAACTTGTGATTTGACTTCGAATGACATTGGTTTTCTGTGGCGAAAAATATCTTTTGTAGAATGCAAGAGCCAAAGAATTCCAATCGGTGATGCCAAGTGCATCCATATCTAGCTCACTCATCCAATATTCCGCCCCGTCTAGTAGTGAAAAGGGAAACAATACCAACTTGATATGATCTTGCGTTACCCCACCCGTTAAAGGAATAGAGCAATAATAGTTGGTGAATTTCTCCATATGCTTAGCAGAATCCTCGGTAGGGCTTCCTCCAAACATGTTTCGCTCCACCAAAGAGATATAAGATGGACGAATCTCAAAAGTACTATGACCCGTAGTAGGGAGTTTAAATCCATTGGGGATAGATGCAACGGTAGGCTCCGAATGGCTGGCTTGAGTAGGCATGGTTGTGGTGGGTGCAGAAATATGTGTATCCTCTTTTAAGGACGGTTTTTCTGCGACGAATTCGGCGTAAACTGTTTCAAGCGTACTCAAGTCTTCCGCTTCTTGAATTTCCTTCCAAAAGTTTCGTCTAGCTCGGAGAGTCTTCTCTGGTTCGGAATCGTAGGGCACGAGAACGGACCTAGAACACCAGGGCATAAACAAAAACTAAAGAAAATGATGAGAACTGTCTCAAGGAACTTAGGTTCCCTGAGACGAAGAAAGACAAACTAAGTAGAAACAAACAGAAAACCGTTGCCTCCCCGGCAACGGTGCCAAATTTGATAAGGGTAAAGTCGCGTCTCCTTAATCAAAGTAAACCTAAATCACAACTAACTATTAGTCAGCGGTAAGTAAGGTATCGAATCCACAGGAAGACGGTAGTATTCTAATCTGTTAAACTAGGTTTGTCTCTAAAGTAACAATTCGGGGTTTGAGATTGAGTTTCTAGTCTAAAAGCAATTAATAATAATAACTAATAGCAAACAATAACAACTAATAGAAATAACAACTAATAATAAACAATAACAACTAATAATAAAAGGTTGAAAACAATAAGATTAAAAGTCTAGGGTCTAAGGTTCACTAGGACTATTGTTCAGGGGTAAGGATGAAGTTAACTATCATGCAATAAAATTATCTAAGGTCACAAGATCGGTCGATTCAATTATGCCCTTTAGATCTACAATTTAACATGCGATCGCTATCATTAAACGAGTTCTATTCAATTATCGTAGCCTATCTTAGTCTTAACCCGGTCGGTGTCACTCCTAATTTGTGAGACTAGTTAATTAATCCTGGCCAGTAATCAAACAACTAGAATTAAAACGACAATTAAACGATAGCCATGCAATTGCAATTCAATTAATTAATCTACCCCTTCTAACAATCCTAGATCCCCTTTCAACCCTAGAAAGGAATTTAGCTACTCATGACGATATTAATAACAACGATAATAAATAAAGTAAACATGATTAACAACAATGAAAGGATGAACAAAGAATAATTAAAGAACAAGAAGGTAATTAACTGAATAACAAGAGAAAGATTAAGAATACCAATTATAAGTTGAACTAAAGACAATCGTCTTTGATGAATAAAATCCAGAGGCAAAGTAAGCTAAATTAGGGTTTATAATATTAAAGCATTCAAGCATAAAAAGTCTGAAAAAGCATGAAAGACGAGCTTTCCTTTTATAATACAAAAATCTAATTAATTAGGTTAAATTTTAGGAAAATATGAAAAAGTCGTCGAAAAACTAGGTTGCTCGATCGAGCAAGGGTATGTTGCTAGATCGAGCAACCTTCAGCCCGACTCGATCGAGCAAGGCTCTATGCTCGGCCGAGCATCCCTTCTTTTCGCTCGTTTCTTCGATTTTCTTCATTTCTTCTCTTTCGTTCTCGATTCCCGTGCCTACCCTTCCACGATTCGACTCCGCCATGCTCCATATCTACTCAAAAAGCTCCAAATGCATCCAATCTGCATTAAAATATAATAGAAGCGGCAGAATCTATATTCTAGCTAAAATAGCATAGAAATAAGAAAGGAAAGACGGTAAATCGAGTTATATGTGTATAAGGGAAGCATAAAATATGTATATAAATAATGATCATCAGTTATTATTGGAGACATGAATTAAATAGTTTAAAATTAAAAAAACGTGTATTAAGTATGCTAAACGTGGAAGTAATTGGCGTAGACTCACATAAAAAAAATACTCATCTACTAGTCTATAAAGCAGAAACATTTAAATGAATCATATTGGCGGCTTAAAACAAGGCAAAAAGCAAAAACAATGGACCCCACATCTATTGCATCTTATTTAATTACTCTCTCTTCTTAACACTTTCTCTATTTCCTCATTTTAATTACAGAAACATTAAGCATAATTAAAATCATACATTAAAAACAATACAATATACATTATACATTCAAGTGATAAAATCATAAATTTAGAAAGAGAAAATGTCAGTATAAAAAAAAATCATTATAACTAGATTTAAATACATCAAGAAACCCGGTTGAAAGAAAATTAAACTTGAAATGAACAATTTAAATAAAAATTTATATTTATAAATGCATGCAACAAATTTGAACATAATAAGCTCAAAAAATCAAATTCAAGAAATAAAATGGGATAGTCGGGTGATGGTTAGAATTTAGAAATGGAGTTTTAAACAACATCAAACACATTATCTATTTGATAAGAAGACTATGCCTACATTACTGAAAATAATTTTAATAAATGTCATTTTTTAATATTTTTAACCAAAAAATTGTTTTACAAATTAAAAAAAATAATGAAGAAATTAAAAAAAAAAAAAAGGTAGATCTCTATATGTTGATAGTATTGGATCATATTTTTGAAATTTTAGTGAAATATTTTAAAACAAAAATTGTTATAAACGTATGAAAAAAAACCTTGAGGTTTGTAAGTTTATTCCAAAGAATATGGATGAAGTTGCAAAAATATAAATGTTTTGATGACGATTTATTGAGTATTTGAGTGTACTTATGGAGTTATGGTGATGTAGGTTGTATTTTGGGGACAAAAGTTAGGGTTGTGATGAGAGTAGTACACAAAGTGCTTATTTGAGTTGAATAATGAAATCAACATTTCATCTGAAGGCTATTAGGTTTTACACATGAGGACTTAAAACATAATAATCCATTGAATTTTATGGATATGAATTAGAGACGTACTAAATCAAGCCCAATGAATTTTTTTTCTATGGCTATTTTCTATATTGATTTTTAAATCCTAATAATTATTTATTTAATCAAATCGAAACAATTAATAAATTTAAATATTGAAATCGACCCTTCAAAAACGATATAAGTTGGTTCAAATTAATTTTACATGTTAAAACAAAATATGTCTATTTATTTTTGATTGGGTGCAATGCTCGTGCAATCATTCAAGGATAGACATCACTTATGGACCTTTTCTTTTTTTTACATTTTTTCATTATTTTATTTTACTTACGTGCACCGTAAATTGTGCAAAGCCCGTAGTTATTTTATGTAAGTATTTAATAATTATTAAGGATGTTTTATTTGCCTTTTTAAGTTTTAAAGGATGAGAATATGACAGAAACATAGAGGTTGTGTGCCCGTGTATTTGGAGCGTAAGGTTTTGTACCATTTTTCATCAACACGATCAAAATTGCACATTTTCAGTTCAGACTGACATATTTATCTTAACCTTAAGGCGAGTTAAGTAGCACACATAACACAAATTCTTATTATAGACGGACATATCCATCTACAATTGTAGACGAGTCGGATCCCTCTCACAAAAATATAAGTGGGAAACCACTTGCGCCCCACTTACTTATTGTAAAAGGGATATGACCCGTCTACAATTGTAAACGGATGTGTCCAGCTATAATGCGCGTCTACACTGAGACCAACAGTACACATAAAACAAAAACAGAAATGCATGGAGATTAGCAAAATGTATATCTCATCTATGTAAGTGAAGTGTTATTTAACCCGTTTTATTCTTAAGACAAATATATCTATTTTAAGAAAGACCTATTGAATTAAAATATAAATTTTGAAAAAATTATTATATAAAAAATATTGATGGACTATGTACTACAGTAAGACCTATTACTCAGACCCGTGCAATATTTGCACGGGTTTAAAACTAGTTTATAAAGATTACACATATATGGGTGACCATTTACATTTAAATTCCATTATAATATTTTTATTAGTTTTTGTATTAGGTCGGTCATATTGTTCCATTTTAGAAATACGGAGTACGATCCAAAGAATATTGTTCAGCTAATAGCCTAGAAGCGTAGTTCCTTATATTCTCTATAGTCTATATTTAATACTCTGTATTAATCAGTTAAGTTTGTTGTACTAATTTCAACCAAACACATCTGATTTTTATTATTTCGATTTTTATTTTTCATTAACTTTTTCGGTTTATATAGGCATTTTTAATTTTTTGGTGTCTTAAGTTTGCAGAAACTTTCTATTTTTGGCGTCTTAATGAGTTATACACTTATACGGAGTAGGACAAAGTTTAAGTACCCCGTCTAATTTTGATGTTTGATGATATTATATTCATTTTTATTAATGTTGATAGCTATCCATGAATATTTTTTTCTACACATATTTTTATTTTTGATCGATTTCTATCTTTTAAGTATTTTTTTTTCTTTTTTTTTTTACGTTTCTTATGTTCATATTTTTAGTATTAATAATTTACTAGTTTTAAACCCGCGCAAAATTTGCACGGGATTGCTACTTAAAACTATAAAAAAAAACATTTGAATTGATTAATGTTTAGAAATTATCGATTTTTTTATAAAAAATTATTGAAATACAACATCAAAAAAATTAAAAGATACCGATTTTTTTTAAACTTCATTGTCATTGCAAAACAAAGTATGAAATATGTTAAAGTACCTTTTGTCACATCAAAAAGCCGAGTGACAGTTAGACAATTATTATTAACTTGTTTCACCATCCAATCATATTATGAATGATAAATTATACATGAAATTAAAACTACAATATTTTGACCATCACTTTAAAGTGTTTTCGATTCTATATTTCCGTAGTATAAATACGATCGAAAAAAAAAGCAACATCGTCACATATATCATAGACAAAAATGAAAATAACCTGATATTTCAAATATTTGTTAGATCGGATAATAATTGTTGTGGTATTTTTAGTTAATTCAACTAATATATCCACGATTTTATAAAGAACCAAAAAAATGCGTTGTTACTTAAATGACTTTTTTATTTGTATATTTTTTTAATTAAACAAACTCTTTAATATAATTGTATTTGTCTGACTCATTATATTAGTTTGATTACATTTTTCTGACTTTCTTTGATTTATTTTATTATGATTATTGTACGCTTAATTTTTTTTAGGGATATTCTACATGGTACCCCTTAACTTTTTGACTTTCTATGTGGTACCCCTACACTTTTGGAAACATACATGGTACCCCTAAGTTTTCTAATTTGTATTAAGCGTAACCCTAAACTTTAATTCCGTCAATTAGTATATGTTTTAGACGTTAAGTGTCGAGTTGGACGCTTATGTGGAACATGACTGGCTCTGACTAAGACTATTACTTGGCCTATAAAAACTCTCACTCTCCTGGCTTATTTAACACACATCTCCTTTCATTCTACCCTTTCATCTTCATGTTTCTATGTTTTTTTTTCCTCATCTCCCTACTCGAATTCTACCCTCTGTTTGTTAATAATTAAATTCAATTATTGTCTTGATCTTCATCTATTTGGCGATTGAAGCAGGTATGATGTTCATTTATCATTTTCCCTAAATTATAGCGTTCTGACCACATCGATTGCAACACTGGTTCCTAAAATCAAGACTATCTATTGGTAATTTTTTCTAAGAAGATGAACAAGACATGAGAGATAAATGAAAAAAAAAAGGAACAATATAACATAATTTTAAGAAGGAAGATGGAAGAAGAAAGTAGAAGAAGAATGGTGGAAGATGATGAAAGAAAGAACACTAAATAATGCTTATTGGGAGGAAAAATGGCGGGAATCTATGTGGAATAAGACAACAGGCAGTCATATTTCACATAAGCGTCTAACCCAGCACTTAACGTCTAAAACATATACTAATTGACGGAATTAAAAATTAGGGTTACGCTTAATACAAATTAGAAAACGTAGGGGTACCATGTATGTTTCAAAAAGTGCGGGGGTACCACGTAGAAAGTCCAAAAGTTGAGGGGTACCATGTAGAATATCCCTTTTTTTTATTAACTAATTTCTTATTAAAAGTTATTTGTTAGCATTTTAAATATTATGTTTTCGAATTTTGTGTTAAATAGCTTTAGTTTTAATTATCCAAAAGTTTTCGTATTACCTTTTTTTTTAACTTTCGTGAATTTAAGATGTAAATAAAGTAAAAATAATTACGATAATGGAAATATAAATTTTATAGCAGGTTGATTTTGATATTTTCTGAGTACTGAACTTTTTGTAATTAATCATTTTTTTTAAATGATAGTCAACCTGGTTTTTTTTTAAATGTAAAAGGATATACTTTTAATCTATTGATAGAAATAAAATAAAGTTTAGTTATTAATGTTTTTTACAAAGTTTATCGTGTGGTATGTTAATATTTAATAAGGATATACATCAGACATATATACTCCTCCCTATGTTAATTTTGTGCAAAATGTTACTACTCATTGTTATTTATTAAATAGTGACAGTTGTCTTTCTTAATTAAATCACAAAGGCTATGTAGTGGGGTCACTTGTAAAAAAATCTTCTTTTACCCATAAATTAAAGAATCAATAGGAATCTCCTAAATGTTTGTGCTTTTATATATAGTAGATTTCTATTTTTCATTCGGTCTTTTTATTTTACTAATTCTTATGATAAATTTTAATTTTAAATAAATAATTGGCTATTATAAATTTATTATCAAATTACTTTCTTTTTCCCTGTTACTTTTTTATTTTATTGGAAGTAAATTTTATTTATTCAAATTTTTGAATACTTAACATAAATTTTTATTATGTTACTGTCTTTTGTTTTTTTTGTTTAGTATATATATTAAATTGAGGGACTTAATTATTATTATTATATACTCCGTAAGTCATAAGTCATATTATATAATAGGTTATCATATTATATAATTATATTATATTATATTATATATGTATTAATGAAAGTAGGATAGTTGGTATGGGTAGGAGAGAAAGTAAAAAAATGTTATTCAAATGGTGTGGGTCCCATTTGCCTAGAAAAATGGGAAAAATGTGAGTTTTTTCCCGCCAATAAGAAGGCTGGAAAAAACTCAACTTTTATATTAAGGGGAGATGGTAAAGTTGTGTACGTAGGAAAAATGTCAATGTTGCAAACTTTTTGTTGACTTTTTATAAAAACTCCCCAAATATTTTCAATCGATTTTTCGAGTACGTGTTTTTTTGGTCATGTCTTTAATTACCCAAATGAGTTATATAAGGCAAATGAAATTTATGGAGAAGCCTGTGACACCCTCAAATTTGCGGAAAGAAAAAAAAATAATTTAACTAAATAAAAGATAAGAATACATAACGAAGGTGTCTTAAAATAAAAAGGTTCAACAGAAAGGAAATAATATTATACAAAATAAATATCCAAAACGGGAGACATATTTCCCGTATAAATACGTAAATAAAAGAGTGTATAATAATATACAATCCTAAGAACCGAATATAGGTCCAAGGTAAATACTTCGCTCGCTAGCTCGTCAATGTACCCAAAGTATGCATCACAAACCTGCCAACCGCATTAAATATAAACACGGAAGCCACAGTCAGTGGGGAGTAACTCCGAGTTCTCCCAGCCACGAAATGTCGAGTTTAATTAAACATGAATAACATAAAAGCAATGTATATGGAAAATACAAAACCTTAACATATATGATATGCTTTTCATGTTATGAAACAATTAACTAACATATAACCTAGCATATGAAAGCTATCATGTGAATCCGATAATAAACTATAACACGAGGTAGGGAAGCTGGTATGCTAGCTCAGAGGTTACCGTTAACATGGCCATGATACACTCAAACCCTAATCAACACGTAATCATGTGAATCAGTTAACAATCGGTAATCCAAACTCTATCAACCTTAGCCGGCTTGCATCTCACCTTCTAAGAACTCATAGAATCATACAAACATGAAAGACCACACTTTCTACACCAACAGGAATAATCCTTAGATCCAGTCAATAGTCGACTTCTGCTAACTCGAGGCTATACCACAAGGTAGGAAAACATCCTAGTCCTAGACTGATCAGACCTAGCGACAACAGCTATTCCGTTCCCCGTCCCATGACATACCCGTCTATGAGAAACTCTACTAGGCGACCCCCTAAGCAGAGATGGCTAGTACTTAAGCTGGCTCCTTTCCCAAAGTGGAAACAATTAGGCAGCCATGCCCCCGACTTGGATATAAACCCACCAAGCCGAGACACAAAAGCTATCAAGCTGTGAACTATATACTCGTTAAAGACAGTACGGACCTATCAATGTCATGGTCCAAG
>JAIUZE010046399.1:0-11291 GCA_022085475.1 Heliosperma pusillum
GACTGTGGCTTCCGTGTTTGTATTTAATGCGGTTGGCAGGTTTGTGATGCATACATTGGGTACATTGACGAGCTAGCGAGCGAAGTATTTACCTTGGACCTATATTCGGCTCTTAGATTGTATATTATTATACACTCTTTTATTTCAATATTTATACGGGAGATATGTCTCCCGTCTTGTATAATTCTTATGTAAAATATTATTTTCCTTTTGTTATGAACTTTTTTTATTTATGACACCTTTGTTTATTTATTTAAATTATTTTTTTTCTTTCCGTAAATTTGAGGGTGTCATACTTTATCAAAGGCTAAGCATGATGGTCATGTCGTCACAATGGGATTGAGACGTGTGCCAGAATTCCTTTAGATTATGTAATATGTAATAATTGAATGTTGTATTAATTATTTCATATATGATAATGGGATTTGTTGTTCGAGTTTTATTTTAAACTCTTTTATTTAGTTTGACTAAATTTAATACTTTGTTTATCCGAATAGATTGTTGGACCCTATTCAAGTGAATAGGACGAACTTAGTATTTTGTCCCTAGTCACTCAATGAGGTGACGTCTCGAAATGACTAGATTGTAAGTCGATCGATGGTTGGTTCAGCCCCATGGGGTCATGGAGATGACTGGTCGTTTACATAGACAGACTGTATGACACTCTGTCGGACAGTGACATTGTAGAGACCCTTAAATCAATTATTTGATGCCTGGTCGTGGCAGGGTCTTCTATCTTATTCCTATAAGTCTATTCTTTTGACTGGCGACCGTCTATCTGAGTCGGTGCAGTTTCCGATTGGTTTTGGTTGATGTTCTAGGTCGTGCCGTAAAAGGAGGCCGATGGACTTCTTCTGGATCATGGTGATCTGCATCATACAGAGTAGATGGATCAACAGGAATTGTCCACCCACGTTGGGTAAAAAACATCTTTAGGCCACTCGAGGAGAAGTTACTGTAAATGCGTGGCCACGCTCGGAAAGAGATCTATGGTAGATTTTCCGGTCAGACAGTTACTCTCCCTATCGAGAAAACCACTCTCGATATTGTCAATCGCAAGTGCGACCTGAAAGACACCTTGCGTTGAGTGGGAGATGTGATAAAGAGACAAGAGAATCGGTGACGCACACTTGTGTCAGACAAGTGGGAGATTGTTGGAGTAGGTGTCCTCCACAATAGTGCGCCACATAAAAAATCTTATTATGGAATATAATTGGGATATTTATTGACTATATATATGATTAGTCAGTTGATTAACGTAAATCAATAACGGTTGGCTGACTAGAGTTTGACGTTATTGTCGTATGACGGCGGTGATCAACTGATCCCTTTCGGTCACACCTAAAGGATGAAATCCAAATAATAACTAATTATTTGTATACGATACAGTTAATTAGTACATTACATATATTCGATATGTTTGAGAGTTAATTGTTAGAAATTGAGTTAAGAACTCAAATTCAATTAAGTTTATTTTTCAATTATGCGATAATTGACTAATAAATTTATATCTTATTTTAATACGATTAAATAAGATTTAACTTAGTAATTAATCGTTAAATTACTAAATTAGTTGAGGTTTTGAGATAGAGGTAATTAGTTAATTATATTTACAAGGAGTTGTACAATAAATTAACTAAGCATTGTGGGACCCATTATATATTGATATAATGGTAAAATATTACTTACAATGTTAAGTACATATTATTTATTTAATTGAGTCATATAATTGTTATATGATCAAATTAACACTTAATTATACAAGATAATTAACCATATGATCAATAAGTATTTGTAAGACAAATATCAAAAATCAAAATGGACCAAACTAAGGCCATTGTGGCCGGTTGGCTTGTAGTTACAAGGTGATGATTTTTTGTTCATGTTTACACTACTTAGTTACCTTTTGAAAGTGACATAACAAGTAGTAAACAATCATCACTTGTTCTACAACACTCCACTCTAATGCATGTGATCAAATTATGCAAAATAAGAGTCCTTATTTGGACAATTTGGACCGGCCAAATGGCCTATAAAATGAGCATGTTTGTTCATTTTATACTTACTTCATTTTGTGCTTTGTTTTCTTACTTCTCTCAAAACCTCATATTCTTACTAAAACTCTCTAACACTAATATTTACTAAGTATTACTAGGGTAGTAATATAGTCATAATATTAGTAGAATAATATCTATCTTATTATCTAGTTAATAATAAGGGTAGATTATTTGGGTTAATCTTGGTGCAACTTAGAGGAGATCTTCTACTTTGGGGATTATTTGTATTCATCCATATTATTAGCTCACGAACAACAAGAAGGAGTTCTTGTTGTGCCCTTATATTTTCCATATCAATGTGAGGAAATTTCTTCTCTTATATAAATGTCTTTATATTTGCATGCATGTTACATAGATCATTAAATACTAAATTAACAAGTAATTTAGCAACTAATTAGAGGAGTCTAATTAAGGTCTATGGACTTTCACCCTTCATTGACCATGAAGTGGCACTTTTCCCAATTCAATACCAAGTCAACCTCTTCACAACGCTTCAACACTTTAGACAATTTAGCCAAACAAGCATCAAATGAAGAACCATAAACACTAAAATCATCCATAAACACTTCCATGATAGACTCGATAAAGTCGGAGAAAATGCTTATCATGCAACGTTGGAAAGTGGCGGGGGCATTACAAAGACCGAAAGGCATTCTACGGTAAGCAAAGGTACCATAGGGACAAGTAAACGTGGTCTTCTCTTGGTCAACCGGATAGGTGAATGGGTATTTGAAAGAACCCGGAATATCCATCAAGATAACAAAAATACTTATGACATGCCAACCGCTCCAACATTTGGTCGATAAAAGGTAAAGGGTAGTGATCATTCTTAGTTGCCAAATTCAATATTCTATAGTCAATACACATTCTCCAACCAGTTACAATCCTAGTTGGAATAAGTTCATTTTTATCATTTTTGACTAAGGTGGTTCCTCCTTTCTTAGGAACCACTTGGACCGGACTCACCCATTTGGAATTGGAAATTGCGTAAATAATTCCTGCATCTAATAATTTAAGCACTTCTTTTTTAACCACTTCTTGCATGTTAGGATTTAGTCGTCCTTGACCTTGGACACATGGTTTATGATCTTCCTCTAGATGGCTTCTATGCATGCAAAACTCGGGGCTTATGGCGTTTAAATCATCTAGTTTATAGCCAATAACTTTCTTTCGAGATTTTAAAATACAAAGCAATGAAGACAATTGACTCTCACTCAAATTAGCACTAACAATTACCGGACACATTTCCTCATCATCGAGAAAAGCATACCTCAAATTAGAAGGGAGGAGTTTAAGTTCGGGTTTTTGTACTTCAAGGTCTTGAGGTATAGATACTAAACCTACGAACTGTGAGCTCTTCTCCAATGATAACTCTTCTCCATCCAATTCATTCTCTAAAGCATCCATCTCCTCATTCCCAATCTCATAATCACCTGCAAATGATTCTAATAGCAAGAGTGCCTCCAATGGGTCTTTAACCAAAGACCGAGAGATAGAGTCATCTATAATAAGGTAAACAACATCCAAAACATCAATAGAAAAGCAAGACTCTTCTAACATTTAACTCTTCATGGCACTATTCAAATTGTATGTGACCTTATCGTCACCCACTTCCAATGTAGTTTTACCATTCTTGACATCAATTAACGCACCTGCGGTATGTAAACAGGGTCTTCTCAAAATGATTGGGATTTGGCTATCTTCGGCCATGTCAAGAACAATAAAATCAACCGAAATAAAAAACTTACCAACTTTAAAGGGAACATCCTCCAAAACTCCCAAAGGGCGTTTTATAAAACGATCCGCCATTTGCAATGTGACACTAGTACATTTCAAGACTCCCATATTAAGCTTAGCACAAAGAGAGTAAGGAATGACACTTACAATCGCACCTAGATCACATAAAGCTTTATCAATTTGATAGGTACCAATTGTGCATGGAATGGAAAAGCTCCTGGGATCTTTTAACTTAGGAGGGGACTTATTTTGCAAAAGAGCACTACACTCGGCGGTGAAGGCTATAGTTTCAACTTCGTCAAAAGTCCTCTTCTTAGTTAAAATGTCTTTCATGAACTTAGTGTAAGATGAAATTTGAGTGATTAATTCGGTAAAAGGAACAGTTACCTGGAGGTGCTTCACAACTTCCATGAATTTACCGAATTGAGTGTTCTTGTGATGCTTTGCCAATCTATAAGGGAAAGGCTCTTTGACTTTTTCCGGCTCCTTTGTCTCAACATCCTTCTTTGAAGGAGCATCCTCCACATCTTTGACTTGCTCAACCACAATAGGATCATCCACCTTGTTTGGCATAACCTCATCTTTCTCACCATTAGGGGAAATTTCCAACTCAACAAGCACCTCCTCATTGTCTTTGGGCATGGGTGGCTCATCATACTTTGTACCACTTCTCAAGGTGATTACATTGAGAGTATCATGTGGTTGCTCACCTGGAGGTGATAATTGACCCAGTCTTCTTTGAGAGCTAGAAGTGGCTAGTTGAGCCATTTGTTGCTCTAGCATTTTGATTGCGGAACCATGGATTTGATCATTCTTTTGAAATTGAGCCAACATTTACGTTTGGGTCTTAGGCAATTGCACTACCAAGAACTTGAGTTCTTGGTAGTTTTGTTGGACATTTTAGGGTGGTGGAACTTGGTTTGGTTGGGAGTTTTGGATTGGAGGTCTTTGTTGGTAGGACATAGGCATTTTGTTGGGGTTAAGGATTGAGCACATTGTTGTGGGACATAGGCATTTTGTTGAGCTTGAGGCACAAAATTTTGTTGGGGTTGAGGATTGAGCACATTGTTGCTTTTGTACGACAAGTTAGGGAGGAGTTTTGTGTTTGGGTTGTAAGTATTGGAAAAGGTACCCGGTGGATAAGAACTTTGTTTAAAGGTTTGAAAACACATACCTCTTCCATAAGAGGTTGACATACATTAGAGAAATGACCCGCACCTCCAATACTTTGACAAACAACAATTTGACTAGTAGAAGACACGACATTGAGTTGATGAACCGCCTGTTGTGACTCCAACTTTGCTTGGAGCAAAAGGATTTGATTCTTCAAGATGCTAGTGTCGGCAACTACCTCTCCTTCTTAGATGGGTGCACTCTAGAATTAACATATTGGGCATCGTGGAACGCCATGGATTCAATGTTATCATGAGCAATATCCGTGTCAATTTCTTGAAAACGCCCATTGTTGGCAGAATCAAGAATTCTTCGGGATTCGGCACAACACCCATTGTAGAATGTTATGGCTAGGAACCAAGCATCCAACCCATGGTGTGGGAATTGCCTTTGGAGCTCCTTGTACCTCTCCCAAGCTTCATATAAGCTCTCAAGAGCTTGTTGACGGAATCCCGTGATTTGGCTCCTTAAAGTTTGAGTTTTCTCGGGTGGAAAAAAAACTTTTGATAAAAGGCAAGAGCCAATATCTCCCAATGTCTCCTTAAACTTTTGATCATTCTTTTGAAATTGAGCCAACATTTACGTTTGGGTCTTAGGCAATTGCACTACCAAGAACTTGAGTTCTTGGTAGTTTTGTTGGACATTTTAGGGTGGTGGAACTTGGTTTGGTTGGGAGTTTTGGATTAGAGGTCTTTGTTGGTAGGACATAGGCATTTTGTTGGGGTTAAGGATTGAGCACATTGTTGTGGGACATAGGCATTTTGTTGAGCTTGAGGCACAAAATTTTGTTGGGGTTGAGGATTGAGCACATTGTTGCTTTTGTACGACAAGTTAGGGAGGAGTTTTGTGTTTGGGTTGTAAGTATTGGAAAAGGTACCCGGTGGATAAGAACTTTGTTTAAAGGTTTGAAAAGCACATACCTCTTCCATAGTAGGTTGGCATACATTAGAGAAATGACCCGCACCTCCAATACTTTGACAAACAACAATTTGACTAGTAGAAGACACGACATTGAGTTGATGAACCGCCTGTTGTGACTCCAACTTTTCTTGGAGCAAAAGGATTTGATTCTTCAAGATGCTAGTGTCGGCAACTACCTCTCCTTCTTAGATGGGTGCACTCTAGAATTAACATATTGGGCATCGTGGAACGCCATGGATTCAATGTTATCATGAGCAATATCCGTGTCAATTTCTTGAAAACGCCCATTGTTGGCAGAATCAAGAATTCTTCGGGATTCGGCACAACACCCATTGTAGAATGTTATGGCTAGGAACCAAGCATCCAACCCATGGTGTGGGAATTGCCTTTGGAGCTCCTTGTACCTCTCCCAAGCTTCATATAAGCTCTCAAGAGCTTGTTGACGGAATCCCGTGATTTGGCTCCTTAAAGTTTGAGTTTTATCGGGTGGAAAAAAAACTTTTGATAAAAGGCAAGAGCCAATGTCTCCCAATTTGTTACTCCCATAGTGATACGATTAAGGCTATTGATCCAAAGTTTTGCCTTGCCCTTCAAAGAGAAAGGGAAAAGTATTTGCCTAATTTGGGCTTGAGTGACACCCGTTTGGCGAATCATGGAGCAATAGTCACAAAAGTCACATGCAAATTGGGATCCTACAAAATACTTCCCCCAAATTACTTCATCTCCACAAGGGTAATGAAAGCTGGTTTGATCTCGAATTTCGGGGCGGTAATTTGAGTGGTGGTGATACCGGCTGGAAGCATAGCCGCAGTGGGCTAGGAATGATCGGAAAGTTTCACCATTATCTTAGTTGGTGAGGGTGGTGGTGATGATGATGAACTAGAAATCTCCTCCTTTTCAAGATTTTCCAGATCGTCTAAGTAAGACTTTCTGGCACTTTCAACTTGTACGGGAGAAGAGGCGTCTTTTACTTCTTTCCAAAAGCGTCGTCTTCTACGAAAGGTTTTCTCGGGCTCGGAATCCGGTGAAAGTAATTCTTCCTCACGAGAAGATATTGGCATAAGGCAACAATATGCAAGGAAATTGTAAGTACGGTCTCAAGGAACAAGTGTTCCTAAAGACAAGAGAAAAATGATAGAAGTCTACATAACAAAAACGAAATAAAACCGTTTCCCCGGCAACGGCGCCAAAATTTGATAGGCTATCGCACACCCATGTAAAGATAAATTTCCCTAGACACAAATTAATTTAGTAAGAGGGGTCGAACGCAAGGAGACGGCAAGTTCGCTATGAAATGCTGTGAAAAGAATACTATCAAGGTTGGTTTAATGGTTTGGTTTGGTTTGATATTTAGCAAAATATGGTGTAAATTAAATAATATTGAAAAATTCTAGGGGAGTCGGGTCACTCATGCAAATACGTAAATGCTCATGTTTGACATAGGAATTCTTAATATTGTTAATTGTTAAGGCTAAAGACACCGATCTCTCGATATTAGTGTCAACCTTAGGTCGAGTCCTAGAGAACTTTCGTTATAACTAGAGTCGTCCTACTATGCATGCTTAGTCTAATCCGATTCCGTGCCTCTCGACTTATAGAACGAATTAACAGATTTAGTCAATGTAATTGGCCAAATAACAAAGATTAACAAAACAATACAAGCATGTGATGGAAACAATTTATCAATATTAATTCATCCTTATTTTAACATTTACAACTTACTAATTGTGCATGGCTTCCTTAATGCCTAGACAAATGAAACTACTCACTCAGGTTGATAATTAAACTAATAGTATTTGATATAATAAGCATGGTGATAATGAAGTTATAAAGGAAAACAACTTGTTAATAAAATATGTTATACTAAGTCAATGAAATTACTACTAATAATTCTAATGTAAATAACAATGTAATCTTGATTAGCTACTAATATGATTAACCAAATGACTTGTTAAGTAAATGACGAAAGTGAAAACTAACATAAAACTAGAATTAGAATTACCAAAATCGAGAAGTATAACTCGGAAATGAAGAACAAATAACCCAAATGCTTGAATGGAAATATTGAATTACAACTTAAAATTTAACCAAGTATTTGAACAAAGTTATAACAAAATGTTTAACTAAATATGAAACTAAGAAAAACTTGTGTGCTTAAGCTAAGGGAAATATGATGAAAAGATATGAGAAAATATAGGAAAAAGGATGTGAAAAGATGCCCTTGAGTGTCGAAGTCCCTCTCTTTTATATAGGGAGAGGGACTTGAAATGTAAGCATTCACAGACCCCAAACCCCGATCATGGAATGGGAACCTCGATCGGGGCTTCCTTTATCTGGCTATATTTGCTTAATTGCTGCATTTAATGCTTTAGGAATCCTAAGCTATGCCTTTAAGGACCTTAATTACCCGGTTAATTGCATAGTTTTGGGATTCCTTGAGCATTCAAAGGAGAATCCTTTGTTGAGTTGTGGACTCCTTACATTGGGCTTCATTTTTGGTTTCTCATTTGCATTTCAATCCATTTCACAAATCTTCATGCTTGGCTTGTCATTCTCTATTCTAACCTTCCCTAGTCCATCTTGCTTCCATCAGCGTGTTGGACTTTGGTGCTTTCTAATTGTGTTAGGAAAAAGCCTCTAAAAGCTTAGATTCCTACAAAAGATAGCAAAAACGAGCAATGCTCCTCGATCACGTAATTATCTCATAACTATACTAAACAAAGTATGATAATCATGTAAAATCAAGCTAAATTAATGAGTAAAATCATATAAAAACTAGACATATCACCAAGCTCTGTCCACCAACTTAAATGGGCGGGTATGGACAAAAAGAAAAGTCCGCGGGCCGGCCCATTAGGCCCGATTATTGTTTAAATTCTTTACTTTTTATTTTTAAAATGACATTTTTAGAGAAAATATAATTACTTCTATAAAGATGTAGAACACTAGAAATAATAATACGTAATACATAATACGTAGTGTATAAAGATTAAAATATAACGGAACTATTTATATATTTAATTAATAAAACGTCAAAATTAAATTAATGTATAAACAATAATAATGTAAATCATGACCACTTTTTGATAAATTATAATCAAATAAGTTTATTATTAATAAATTAATACAAAATTGGTTTAAAATATATTTGTAATATTTTGTTTGTAAAAGAACGAAAGCGCGCTAGCCAGCGCGGGCTACCTGACCCACAAGAAAATGGCGGGCACGGGTACCAAATTAGGCATGTTTAAGTGGGCGGGTGCTAGTATACTTTGGGCTGTTGCATAAACATTTTCTTAGGCTCGACACATGTCCGTCCCGAACCCGAAAATGAACACCTCTACTTGTAATATCTGCAACTACTTTGTGAGTGTCAAAGTAGGATGTGAAACCATGAAGGTTTGCATTTTGGCATCTTTAAGAGCTTGCCCAAGCAGAGGTCGCGCTAATTAGGTCACGACCCGGTTTTACTATTAATCCCACTTTATTGACCTTGACCTATTCTCACTTTTGTAAAAAAATCCACTTATTTTTATTTTTTCAGAATATAGTTGCAGCGGAAATAAAAACAAGATAAAAAGTTATGAAGTAGTTGTGATATCTCGCAAGATTAACAACTAAGACTTGAACTAGACATGTAATCTCGCAAGACAACTCGAATAACTCGGATATGACGTGCTCAAACTCTCCGCCCTTGCAAGGAACTCAAATTTGCCACGAATAATACTCAACCTCGCAAGGAAGAATATGGATTAATTCACTCTCGCAAGAACGAATTAATTTGAACTTATAACTCGCAAGGTATAAAGATCACACAAGCATAAACTTGAATTAACTCTCTCAATTGCATATGAAATTCTGATTACAAAGCATAGTATTTATACTACTACTACTACTTACCTTAAACTAATTAGATAGTAGTAATTAAGAAAATAAGACACCATTTAATCGAATTAGGAAAGTAAACTCTCCTACACTTATTTGGAAACTAGAAACTAAGAAAATAAAAAACAAGACTCTCTTTAGGAAAGTAAATTTGAGAATTATTCAAACTAAGCTTCCATCTTTCATACATGTTTGTGGTATTTCGTCAATTGCGTCACCCACGTATGCCATGGACAGCTCAACTTGAAACGATCATATCTCCTTTGTTACTTATCCAAATTAAGCATGTGACCACTTGTTGGAAAGCTAACATCATGTACTTTCATCTCAAAGTGAAATCACGTCAAAATTAGCTATATATTATGAGATATAAAGCTTTAAACTCAAGGGAACAAATCTGAAATGTCAAGAGTGACTTAAACTTGCATTTTGAGCATATACCCATGTCCCTCCTATATCATACACACTCTCAAGCAGAAGGTCACGACCTAAGTTATCAACTAAATCATTTCCCACTTCAAATCATACTTAATCATTGCCACATTCTCTACCCCACTTTTCTCTCTCTTACTTTTCCAATTATTTTTTCTAACATTTTATAAATCTTATGATGTACTTTACGAAAATAATTATTATAAAACAAAATAATTATTTCGAAAAATGATTAGATGATTTCATTTTCAATAAAAAAAAATGGAAAAACATAAACATATAAAATACCTCATACATAATTAAAAAAACATTAAAAATTACGAAATGATTAAATACATTAAAAGCCTATTCTAGCTAGTTAAGGAAGTTTTGCCAAATATGGTAAACAAGATCATTTTTTAATGTGTTATGAGTGACATGATCACAAATATCGCCATGAATTTCTACGCACCGTTGTTGCGTCGACCTTCTACAACGACGATATTCATACTGATCATCGCTAGGTATATTTTAAACTAACGCTCAACGGCTATTTTACACCAACGGCTATATTTCAAACTAACGGTTATAATTAATCCAACGATTATAATTAATTCAACGTCTATATTCGATCCAACGGCTATATTATAATTAATCCAACGACTATATTTTATCCACCGAAATTTAAATAAAAAGTTGCCTAATAAAGAAATTATTTAATATAAGTAATTAATTATCACTCCACTTTACCCCAATCACTAATATAAATAGACTATTTTAAATAAACTAATTAATTTATCACTCCCCTTAGAATTAGAAAAAAAAATATTATCCGTAAATCCCTACCCCACCCCAATCAAAATCTATTTCCTTCTTTTCTTCCTCTATTTCAGTTTTTTTTTTGGTTTTTTTACTATTGTTCACCAATAGAAAGTGTACACATGGAGGTCACAAATGTGGTCAATTTGTTTCACCTTTGGTCACAAATTGACCTTTTATGGCAAAGGTCACAGATTAACAAAATAAGGTCACAACTTAATTTTGCTTAATTGGGTAATTAGCATGACCAAGCAAGGTCATGACCTAATAATTGACCTTGCTTGGGCA
>JAIUZE010046401.1:0-20589 GCA_022085475.1 Heliosperma pusillum
GAGTACACCCTAAGAAGATCCATCAAAGGGGTTGGCTAGTACTTAAACTGGCTCCATTTCCCAAAGTGGAAAACAATGGCAGCCATACCCCGACTTGGATATAAACCCACCAAGCCGGGACACAGAAGCTATCAAGCGGCAAACTCCATATGCTCGTTAAAGATAGTACGGGCCTATCAATGTCATGGTCCAAGAGACTCATTTAGAATTAGAATGGTCAAGACGCCATATACTCATAATTCTCTATGGGTACTTAGTCAACACGACACCAACCATATAATTAAAACAGTCACGGAATAACATCCTATCATGTGACTAATTTCATATAAATCATAATCAAATATCATATCGCCTCATATACACTAAGGCTCATTCATTCATTCATTAAATAAAACCTTACCTGAAGACAAATCCCCGACCCGAGTCCCGCGACGGGTCATCAGTCAAAACGGGGCTGACTAGATCTTAGTTTGACCAAACCCGTTTGGTCAAACCGGCTAGAAAAAGAGTCTTAGCCATCGAGGCTTGAACATAAGAATCATCATATTCAATTCGTGTTATTTCATTCTATTTCTAACATGTGAATTATTAAATCATACCACCACCCGCTTGACTTAAAGGATATCAATTTAAACTACCATCTCGTATTATAATTTCTAACATGTGAGACATAATAATTTAATGAAAAACCTTTTAATTAAATATTTTACTTATTAATATTTCTCACTTGCTAATTATTACAAAACGCGATGAAATAACAATAACTCAAAAACCGTCACAAGTCTAAGGAAGGGGACCCACGGGCTGATTTGGGCCGACTTGACACGGGCCTGGACTGGGCCCCACGGCTGGTTTGGGCCTGTTTGGCTGTTTTAAAGACTTTACTAAAACCGTTTCCTAATATTTCCCGCATGCTTTAACATAATTAAAACCCGTCAAAACAATAACCAAACAATCAAACATCGACACAACCCAAAGACCAAAACCCGGACCAATCCAGACCGGACCAGGACCGGCCTGAACCGGGCCGGTTTGGGCTGGTTTTTCCGGCCAAATTCCACGGTTCAAACAACCTCCATTCCAAATTAATTCTAACATGTTTTTAATTAACAACATCCATTTTTAACATCCAATTCAACCATCATGCATATTAAAATCATGATTATGAAGAAATCATAAAAATATGTCAAGGACACCAACATGTTTATAAATTCATACAACATGATAAAAATGATTACTTATCATGTTACTAATTAAAAACCGTAAATCATAAACAACAACTAAAGAGATGTAACATTTTTCGTCGAGTAACTCGGAATCGTTACCTTAGCTAGCTAAAATCAAGTAGCACCAAAATAATAAGAACTAGGAAAATAAGAAACCCGTCTTCTAGTCTTCTCCCAAAATATACGAGTCACCAAACTCGTCTTCAAAATCCTCCCCTATAAGAAATGACAAGAAAACATTATTAGAACTTAAAACTTGATTTTCCATAATTAAAGTGTTGAAAACGATTTTGTCGGAATTTAAAATAAAACGTACTTGAAGATGGAGAGCGAAGAGGAGATTCTAGAAATATAAGTTAGGATGGATTTGAATAAGAAATGAAGGTTTTATGAGGATTTTGCTCAAGAACGACGAAGAACGAATGAAGAACGACGAAGAACGTTCAAGAACGATGAAGAACGATTAATTTGATCTTAAGTTGATTTGTTGGAAAATGAAAAGTTGTTAGTGAGTAATGAAAAGAAAGAAAATATCAAGCTTTAAGAGAGGAGAAAGAGAAGTGAGAAAAGAAGAGAAATCGGGTCTGTTTTTAAGCGATTGCGGAATTTAAGTTGACAGACCGATAAAGTTACAAATATCTTAGATATTTTTATTAGTTTAATCATATTAATTAAAAGATCTAATATGAGTGGAAAAAAAATGACATGGGGCGTGTGACTCATGTCAAAGTCGGGTTTCGGGACTTAAGCTGACCCGGGAATAGTTAAATGACGTTCGGAATTAAATCGTAAAAGTTATTCTTTAATTCCGAATAAATTCAAAATAATTATATTAAATTATCATAAATTCAAATAAATCATAATAAAAATAAATTAAATTTATTATTTTTCAAATATAATTTCGATCTTTAAAATTACGAGGCGAGTCAGGAAAAGTCAACGAAAGTCAAAATTGACTAAAAAGTCAAGAAAAGTCAATGATGACTTAAAAGTCAAGAAAAGTAAATGACGACTTAAAAGTCAAGAAAAGTCAATGACGACTTTTAAAAAGTCAAGAAAAAGTCAAAGACGACTTAAAAGTCAAGAAAAGTCAAAGATGACTGAAAACGGTCTTTTCATGAAATCTCTCAGAAATTCCAAATACGAACGCGGAATTTCAAAACACGACTCGAAACAATAAATTCTATTTTTAAAAACTTAAGTTCTACTGAAAAGTGTTAGTAAATATTTTCACTAGAAAAATTGGGTACTTTTCGAGTTGTTACAATCGGAAATATTATAAATAAAAACATAAGTAAGAAACACCAATGAATTGGCAGTGTGTGTCAGCCGGTCAAGGGGGCCGGCTGCCGGCTACCCGGCTGGCACCTGTAGTATCAATTGAAAACAATTCAAAATACAGTGTGTCCCAGCCGGTCAAAGGGACCGGCTGCCGGCTACCCGACTGGGACCAAAGACATACGAGAAAAACAAAGGCAAAGTGAGGTGTGTCTCAGCTGGTCGGCTGACCGGCCGACCGGCTGCTGGTCGGCGGGCTGAGACCTAATTCATGCACCAATTATTACGTAACATAAATAATATACAGCCACTCCCCAGCCGGTCGGCCGGGTGGGGTCCAAAATGCACGAAAATCACAATTCTCACTAAGGTTCAACATTCAACAATCATCGTCTAACATCAGAAATCCTCAATTCTCATTATCAATTACAAACTAGCAACAATTATCATCAACAACACAATTCCTATGATTTCTAATCCTATTCTAAATACGATTACTAACATAGAAAACACATAAAACACGTATATGATATACGAGTAACCCTTCACCGTTACCTTTTCGCGTCTTCACTCCGCGTCGATGTCTTCTTCTATCAAGAAGTAGTCTTTGTCGGGGTCTTGGAGGTCACCACCTACAATTAGATAATAAAAGATGAATATAGTTCACCTTGAGAAAGACGGATCAATTGAAAAGCGAGAAAGACGGTAATTTTATTACCAATACGGATAGAGGACGATGAGAGGAAAAGAATAAGACGAACGTGAGTGAATTAGAGCGAGAAACGAAGGAGTTGTGACGATTCTAATATTGGAAGAATATGCAGGTTATGGTTTTGGCTTTACTTGGTGAAGAAGAAGAAGATGTTGAGTGTGAGGGAGTTTAGGGTTAAGGAGAGTATATGAAGGAGTAAGTGGAAAAGTTCATGGAAAAGCCCATAACGTCTTAAGACGTAATTTACTCAAAATCTCGCGTAAAGTCCAAATACGAACTCGGAAATTCTAAATTAGACACGGAAAATTTAATTCTAAACTAAAACTAAATTTCGCTGAAAAGTATCCGTATAATATTTTTACTATAAAAATAGGGTACATTTCCGGGTGTTACATATTCCATCATCTAAAATGATCAATATGTCTCCACATATAAGACTGATGAAAACCATATTACTCCCACTAAACTTCATGTATTCAACACAATTCCACGAGATATCGAGAAATATTTTACAACATGATTGACACACTAATTCCAATTCTTTAGTGCTTACTTAAGACATCCTCTTAAGCTTGCAAAATTAACTTAGGATAATTAGGATCTACAAACCCACAGGTGGATATAAAATATTCTACCTCTTCTAGAATCGTATTCAAGAAGGTGGTTCTTGAGAGCCAATTGTCATCATACTTTTATGAAATGCTGTAATCGCTAAGTATATTCGAATGGATCGAAGAATTAAGGTTGGTGCAAAACTCTTTGCCTACCAATTTATCTTTGAAAACATTTTAATGTTCATCCATGCAAATTGCGATCTTAAAAATCAAATTCCATTGAAGAGGTCGTACTTCTTCAAGTAAAATTTATCAGGTCATATACCTGATCATCATCCATTGAGTCCATTATGAATCGCATGACTCTAAGCCAAAGCAAGAAATTGGGACTAGAAACAATCTTTTATAAGTCACATATTAGAATTCATCACTATTAAGGAGAGATACAAATTCCACCTGACCTCCTAGGTTCTGAAGAAACAACTACTGAACAAGCAATGAGGAAACTTTTTCCGGACCATATGCTTAGTTTGTGGCTCTAACCATATGCTCAGTTTGTGGCTCTGGAAACATTTTCTCCCACTCTGTCTTATCAAGAAATAATCGTATTTTTATTGAAAGACAGCATCACGAGTCACAAACGCTTTGTTCTCGTGGTCAATGTAGGATTATTGAGCACTTTGTTTCTTTCGGATAACTTACAAATTAGGTACGCTACCCACCCGCATATCGTATATGGAATGAAATCAAACTGTTATAAATGTGCTTTAATATGGTGGGAAAAGAAATATCAGACAAAAATATTAAGATCCCAAGGTTAGTCAAATGGCTCATTTTGACCTGACAAAGACAAAACCATATCGTATAAGGTTTTGTTTCTCTATTCAACAACGCCTTATCTCATAATGTGTGTTAGAGAAGTTAACACGTGAAACTATTTCACAATACTTTTGGTGAAAATCAAAGTCAATACTTAGATATTACTTTTACGATTTGGTCGTAAGTCCTTCATCTAATACTCTTGGTGGTTAGCTACTTCACATTGAAGCTCTTTGAACTTTTCAAAGATTTCTCTTAGCACCTCATTAAGTAGAATCAAATATAATATATACTTAAATCGTCGGTAAATAAAGTGAAATAGCCATAACCATCTTTGGTTGAGATTATTATTGGACCACACATATTATTATGTAATAGGGCCAATAACTCACTAGTACGATTCCCTTTTCAATAAAAAGGGCACGAATCATCTTGCTTTGAATACAAGATTTGCACGCACCATAAGATTCTAAATCAGATGGTTTAGGGATAGTTGTCAATACTAGCCTTTTAATGTGCTACACAATCCAGAATTAAGATTAGATTAGGGTCACCAATTTTGAGCCTTTTCTTAATCTATATGACAAGTAATTTCTAGTTTAGGTCAAGAATATAATTACCTTTCATTGGTATGGGATAACCATTGACCAAGTATAGGTATAAAAGATACAACGCTTGTTCCATTCACAAAAAGTGAAATACTTGTGTCGTACACTAAAGTGGATACTATATTCTTTATTTGGAGGTCATGTACATAATAACTTCTATTAACGTATACCTCGAAATAAAAAAAAACTAGATTGATCACATTATAACTTTTATATGTCTTTATAGAAATAAAACTACAATAGTTATATTTCCCTTGTAGGTCGACATTTAATCAAGGCTAGTCGTCGCACGAATCATTATTATAGTCATTGAATACATTGATGAAAACCATAATGGGTATCTAATACCCAAAACTTGCATTTTAGCAAAATAAATGTCGATCATATAGATATTATGGGTGAAATTAGTACACCCAATTTCTAACTCTTTAGAAAACTTGGGGCAAATTATTTTATAGTGTCTTACACTGTAAAATAGAATCATCAAAAGTTGGGTTCGACACCTTGCTTGGGCTTTGACTTTACTATTCAAAATAGCCTTGCCTTTTTCCCTTGCCTTGTGCCAACATCGTGCCAACCTACTCTTGAACCTCGTCATATTCTTAACAATCAAGAATAAAACATCTTTCCTAGGTCTCCCACTCACTTTCATGATATCTCTATTTAGACCAATAGATTAGAAATATAATGAAGACTTTTCATTTTATTCATGGTTTTACTTTCAAAAGGATAAACCTTTCATGAAGTGACTACGGTATTTGGTTATTCACGATTTTAAATAAATCGATTAACTTAGTCGTCCCAATTGATTTGGCCTCTTTTGAGGTAAGACTCGATAAGGAGCATTATGACGACATACCAAAAATTACAAATATTTTTGTTGAAGCAAAAAGATTGATGCACCATTGTAATAAGGAGACGTCACTAAAACAAAATCAAAACGTTTTTGACTAAGTGTGACATATTCATATACTCTTCATAAGAGACATTTGCAATGGTTAATGTGAGGATCAAAAGAAAAAATCAATTTGTCTTTAGCTACGGTGGTTTTAAACGGAGATCGCAATCAAAATGCTACCGTATAAAATAATGGAAACTCCTTTCCACGATTGAAGGGATTTACAAGTTCGTAGAAGGAAAAATAATTGTCATTGCGCAAATAAATATGAACGGAAAATAAACATTCATTGCTTATTTATAATTTACTTGTAAAACAATTTTAAACCAGTCACTCATATAATGACCCCTCATGAAATTATATAAGTGATTCCAAGACCCATCTTTAGACAAAAATAGTCATCGTATGCTACCTTTATCTAACAAATGGTAAGTCAATACATGACTAATTCTACCCTTAGAATTCTTAGTTGACGGATTTCAACTAAATCCATCTCCTAGTCCCAAGATAACGCTTATCTCGTTGAGTCCAATCCAATTTTGGCTTGTGATCGTATCACCCTACTTACCCGAGGTAAAAAGGGACCCACGAGCGTGGTAGCCCTAATGAACACGGGGTTCATAGGTGCTTCAATTGGTAAGGCTAAATCTCAATTTTTTAAAGTTATGTGAGAGGTCTTGTCAATTTAGTTATTAATTCCCTATAAGCGAACTAAGTCGGTGAATTTTGAATAACTTTGAATTGACAATCGAGAAATAAAATGCATGTCGGCGATTTTGGCATGAGCGGAAATAATAAAGCAAGCAAATAATAAATCCTAGTATGGCCACCTAGCTAATCTAATTAACTAGTATATTACAAAATCGGAAACCAACTCCTTGGCCCCTTCCCTCTTCATGGCACCGTCTTTTGGAACACCGACTTCGGGAATCTCCGACTTCATAATAATTAATTACAAAAGATACAAATAAAATTCCTATTATACATTTGATCTCGAAAATGAAATTAAATTATTACAAACGGCGATACGAGATCGCAAATAAAATTACAACCGAATCAGTATTCCCTTACATTACGGGTAATACCGATTAAAATAATCTAGGCCATACTAGGTACAACTTGCATTAAAAATTAAATAAATGACATTCATTCATTCAACAATAATAACATAAATAAAATGCTGTAAAAACCATGCCAAAATCGCCCTTAATACTTATCATGCTCATTCAAGCTCGGTTTTAAGGATTTTATCGATTTTTAACCATTAAAAATCAATAATCAACACTTAAATCGTATTTAAACTCAAACTAATTATATAAACTGATTTAGAACTCAAAATTAGTCTCCACTAACTTTGTACGTATTTAATTAGTTCGAATTGATCGTATTAGCTAAATATAGAGGTTTAATCATAACATTTATGAAATAAACTCAACATAAAATATAAAACTCATAAAAATTTGAAACAAAAAATTTTGTTCATTCTGGAACATTTCCAGGAACTCCAAAAACCAGAAACATGTGCCCAAACAATTTAAATTAATTTTATGAACAAATAACTATTTATCCAACGGTTTTATCTAATAAAAACCATTAAATATAGTAAAATAGTGAAACAAATTACAAAATTCACCAAGATGATATAAATCAAATTATAAAATGTACCAAAAATTTCAAGACCAGAAAAAAACGTTTCAATTTTATGAACATAATAATCTCACTTTATTGACTTTTATCTCATAAAAATCAATAATCATGCAAAACTTAATTCAAAGTGACTAAAATTTACATACAGTATGTAGAACATGCATGTGGAATCATATAAATATTTCATGGCCAGAATCAACATGCAACTATTTTTAGTTAACTTTTAACATAAAAATGCATATTAACATGATTTAAAGGCCATAAATCAAAATAAATAGCAAATTAATTCCTAAAATCACCAAATTCGACCACAACCATTTTGGGGTCAGTAGGTATGCATGCAAATTAAAAATTTCGTGCAAACCAATTTTTAACACAAATTTTCAATTTTACCCAAGTTATCGTATAACTCGATTTGAATGCTTAAAATCAACATGCATGTAACAGTTGAGCTTCGATACCACATGAAAGTCCTAGACCTCTAATTAGAATCCTATAATTAGTTTATTAAATTACATTAACTTAATAATTTAGGATCTAGTTATCATGCATGCAAATATAAAAGCATAAATATAAAGATAAGATGAAATTTCATTACAATGGGAATTTTCGGCCAAAATGGGGCACAATAAGAACTCCTTCTTATTGTTCTCTAGCATGTAATTAGTGGATGATCCTCAAAAAACAACCTCCAAAGTAGAAGGTCTCCTTCTTGTTGCACCCAAGACTAAACCCAAATTATCACTATATATTTAGAATAGAAAATACAGTGATAAGAAGAAACTAATATAAGTTTTATTACTACTTTAGTAATAATATGAATATTAGTTAATTCAGAGTTTAGAGAGAAGTTATGCTTAGAGAGATAAACCAAAAATAAGTGAATGAACAAGTAAGTGAAAAGAACAACCAAAATGCTCTAATAAAGAGCACATGGCCTGCCCTCCTACTCAACATATGCCTTATTTTTGCTCAAAATAATCACATGCATAATGGTAGTGTGTAAGGGTAGTTATGATGATTAAAGTATGGAAGATATGTCACTATTAAATAATTGATTGTGTGTTAGAAAAGAATAACACACAAGCTTCTTCCATGTGCTCAAATCCGGTCCATTATGCCCTATAATGATCCATTTTGATTTTTGATATTTGTCCCACAAATACTTATTAATCATATGCTTAATTATCAAATTTAATTAAGTGTTAGTTTGATCATAAAACAATTATATGACTCAAATTAATAATCAATATCTACTTAACTTTTAAGTGATATTTTACCATTATATCAATATATAATGGGTCCTATAATGTTCAGTTAATTTATTTTAAAACTCCTTGTAAATATAATTAACTAATTACCTCTACCTCAAAATATATGCATTACCTCAACTAATTTAATGAATTAACGATTAATCACTAAATTAAATCTTATTTAATCGTATTAAAATAAGACGTAAAATGTATTCAGTCAGTTATCGTATAATTGACTAATAAACTTAAGTGGAATGAGTTCCTAACTCAATTTCCAATAAATAACTCTCGTAACTAAACGTACATATCAAATATATGTAATGCCCTAATTAAACTGTATCGTATAGAAATAATTAGTATTCTATTTGGGTCTCATCCTATATGTGTGACCTAAAGGGATCAGTTGATCACCGTCGTCATACGACAATAACATCAAACTCTAGTCAGCCGAGCGTTACCGATTTACGTTAATCAACTGACGTGGAGTATCAAAATATACTAATCATGCCACGTATAATCCAAATGAGATTTATTATATAAATGCACTATTGTGGAGGACACTTACTCCAACATCCACGAGAGTCATTCTAGACATAGAATGCTAAGGGTAACGAGTTCTTGGTGTTCATGTCATTACTTTGTGTCTTGACATGGCATAAAGTAATCGAAAGGTTCCAACTTCCCACAAAAGTTGGTGGCAACTCCACAAATGCGTATCACTACGCTTCTCCCTCGTTTCCATCACGTGGTCCCTCACCAGGCCGTGTACCACAGTTTGGCGACTCCGCAGGGGATTATGCACTTACGTGTACCCAGGGTGAAACTTGAACAAGGTTAGGGAATAGTATGTATGAGACAGTTGTCGGTGTTCATTACTCGACCTTCCTAGGTCGTTTTATTCGGCCTTCCTAAGCCTAACCCAACCCTTTCGACCAATCGTCCTGTCTGGACGGTCCAAATTCTTATCTAGGCCTAAGGATGGATAGAAATTGATATCAACCATACCGCGGTGTATACTCAGGTTAGCACCATGGGCTTTCACTACTCGTGTTTGGCGCGGACCTCTCCATAGACCTTGGGTTTGATTGCTTGGTATGGTAACCCACCCTTTTAAGCCAAAACCCTTTTAAATGCACTAAGCATACCTTTATAATGCTTGTTTAAATGTGTATTACCCTTACATGATCACCATTTTGTAAATAAACCCTGACGATCTTTTCGAAATCAAAATCCTTTTAAAAACTATAAAGCATTTTCAAAGGTGGCCTAAAGTAGCGCAAAATGAGTCGAAACTCTGTCCAAGTGTCTAGTCAAAATCATATCTCCACTTCGAGTCAACAACTCCTACTACCACACTACGGTTGTCTACGACAAACATTTCAAAACCAGTCATTTTCCAAACTCACTCAACACAGTGGCACACTCCCTCTTCACAAGTCGAGTCTTTTTTATTAAGTGTGCTAGAATGATCGATCGTGTTTTGATCCGTCTTCGGTCTCTTACATTAGTTTCAAGCAAGCAAGTGTTAATCCGTCAAGCAAGCAAGTGTTCATCAACTCGAGCAAAATGCTAATGATCAAGTCCTAGTTGCGTTAATCCGTCTCCAAACAAGTCATGAGCAAGCCTATGCTCGCCTCGATGCCATTGAGAGCCGAATTGTTGACCCTATTTGACACGATAAAATTCAACTCATTGTGGGACAACCAGAAGTCAATACCCCCACCAATTCTTACTGGAGCGGAAAAGCGACTCCAATACTTGGAGGAGCAACTAATGTACCTCAAGGGAGATGACTAGACCTGGCAAAAGTAAACCGACCCGAATGATACGACCCGAAAAGGTAGACCCGAGACCCGAAACTAACCCGAATTGCAAAACCCGAATATAACCGGAAACCTGAATTAACCCGACCCGACCCGAACTTGACCTGAAGTGCGTCGACCGACGACTGGAAATGACCCGATCCAAAATCACTAACCCGAAAATGACCCAAAAAAATATACCTCTAATTGAACAAAAAAGACTTGAAATGACTATAGGCACCTTTATTTTTTCTTTTATATTGACCCGAAAATGACCCGGACCCGAAATAACCCGCCCCTTGACCCGCAACTGACCCGATCAACTTACCCGAAAATCACGTGATACCCGAAAAACCAGACTCAAACCGAACTAACCCGATAATATGATGGACCCGAACTGGCCCGGCCTGAATTGGTCTGACCCGAACCCGATATGATTGACCCGTTTGCCAGGTCTAGAGATGACATATATAGGGAGAATAACCGCAAATATGAAGTTGTAAACGCCCAATTGCCAACCAACTTCAATATGACTAGCATCCCAATATTCAAAGGACATGAGAACCCTTTGAACCACATCGTACTTTTAAGGATTATATGTGTATCAAAGGCATCAAACCAGAGATGTTCCTAAGGATCTTTTCTTCATCTTTCGACACCATTCCCAAACAATGGTTCTACTCTTTAGATCTCTAGAAGATTGCAACTTGGGATGATGCTGCAATTGAGTTCACCAAACAATACGCAGACAATGCCGAGAGTCAAGTTAACATGCGTACTCTAGAGGTTCTTACCGAAAATGAGAAGGAAGGTTTCACTGACTTCCTAAGTAGGTGGAGGAAGACAAGTACACAACTGGTCGAACGTCAAGATGAAGCCACTCTTGTGGAAACATTCGTGGACAATCTAAGACCCATTTATGCAAACCACCTAAAATACAAAAACATAAAGACTTTTAAAGACCTAACTGTGCTAGGGACCAGAATCGAAGATGTAACACCCCGTAAATTTGGACCGTTATTATATTTTAAAAATAATATTTTAAATCAACTTTAATTTAATATTAATTTAATTGAAATAATAATAATTCGACAAAATATAATTTTATTTTATTTTGAAGTAATATAATTATTTTTGATAGTTTGGAAATGTTTAAAAGTAATTTAAACTATATTTAAACCTTTTTCTTTAATAAAAGAGTATTTCAAAGAAAAGTCGTAAAAATGGGATTTTCCATTTCTTACGGTCGTTGGGTAAATGAGTTAGGATATTAGGCATAGGAGTACTTAAAATTCTAGTAAACTTGTGTTTAAAAACTTTAGCGTTGTCGGAAATCGCGTTTGACGAATAATTCGAATTCCCGTCAAATCGAACCAAAACCGAGTAAAAAAAAAATAGACCCAATACCCCATGAGCCTTATGACAGCCAGCCTTCCCCTCTCCCTTAGGTTTCATTTTTCTTTTCCCCAATTCGTTCTACCAACATCAAAAATAAAAAAAAAACTTACAATCGTAATTTCAGCATAACTTCTTCGTTTCTAGTCCGATTTTCGCAAAATTTATATATTCGGAATCCTCTCTTCAAGATCTACATCCTAGTATGTTTTAATTCCAGTTTCCCTAATTTCGCTTTAAGCTTATTTTTGGGTATAATTTCGGTTTATGTGATAATTGTTGTGTTTTTGTTGTTTTAAATAGGTGAAGATCATGAAGACGACTTAGGAGACTCATATATAGTAGAGGACGAAGGGTAGTCGCGGTTTTTAGGGTTTTCTCAAGGGTTACTTTCGTTTTTCTAGCTTAAGGTAACTATTCCGAGTTACTCGACGATATAATGTCACAATTGTTATGTGTTGGATGTTATGTGAGTAGTAATTTGTTAGGTTTTATTCATATGAATTATTGTTGTTAAGTTTATTAGTTTTATGGTTATTTCATATGTTTGTAGTGTTGAATTGAATTGATAATGGTTGTGTGTTGTTGGAATGGTTTTGTATCATTGTTGAGACGGGTTTTGGATGGAAAAGGAAGGAGATAGTAGGGCTGCCCAAAACAGCCCCAAAACAGGCCATTGTGTGGGGCGTGTTGGTTGTGGCGTGTTTGCGGCGTGTTTGTGGCGTGTTTGTGGCATGTGTGTGGCCGGGTTTGGCTGTTGTTCGGGTTGTGTGTTTGAGCCTTTGTTTGATGCTTTGTGTTTGTCATTTGTACAATTGAACATGTTGATATTTTGGTGTATTAGTAATTTTTATTATTATGAGAAATTGTTGGAAATGGGTTAGCTTATAAGTTGGAATAATTTTTCCTTATGTTGATAATTTTCACATGAATTGTATTATATTGAATTGTGTGATTTGAGTCAAAATGAGTCAAGACTCTGAGCTGGGCCAATATGACCGAATGAGTTTGGTCAAATTAGGTTTAAACCGGTCAGCCCTGATTTGACCAATGACCCGTCGCGGGACTTGGGTCGGGGATTTGTCATACCTTGTACTGAAAGCGGTCTTTGGAATATCAACATCTCTAACCGGAATTTGATGATAACCGGACCTCAAATCAATCTTCGAAAAAGTAGAAGCACCCTTTAATTGATCAAATAAATCCTCAATTCTTGGTAAAGGATACCTATTCTTGATTTTAATCCGATTCAATTCACGATAATCGATACACAATCTCATAGAACCATCCTTCTTCTTCACAAAAAGAACGGGAGCACCCCATGGAGAGGCACTTGGTCGAATAAAACCCTTTTCAACCATATCATCCAACTGTTTCCTTAATTCTTTCAATTCGGACGGAGCCATACGATAAGGAGCTTTGGCAATTGGACCAGAACCAGGGACAAGATCGATAGAGAATTCGACATCACGCTCGGGAGGGATCCCTGGCAAATCTTCGGGGAATACATCAATGAACTCTCGAACAATAGGCACATCTTCAATACTTGGCAAAGAGGTATTTGAAGAAGTCACAACACACAAGAATGCTTGATGACCTTTTCTAACCATACTTACCAACTTCAAAACGGAAATTAAAGACACACCTTTACGGGGATGAGATCCCTTATAGGTTATACTAACACCTAAAGGACTCTTTAAGAAAATCTTTTGATCACGACACTCGAACCTAGTATGATACATAGCTAACCAATCTATACCTAAAATAATATCAAACTCTCTTAGAGGAAACTTAAGGAGATTCGCGGGAAAGATAGAACCCGAAATAGATATAGGTACATTTGGATAAAGGGTTGAACAAGAGATAATATCTCCGGAAGGTAAGGATATGGGAGTATCCTCACTAGATGTTGGCTTGATTGATAATTTATTAGCATAGGTCGATGACACAAAAGACATTGAAGCACCGGTATCAAATAAAATAAGACACGGTTGCTCTAAGATTGAGAACATACCCGTAATGATCTCGGGATGAGCGTCGGCTTCGGCACGGCTCATGACACAGATTGAACCCTTAGGCTTAGGAGGAGGGGGCAACTTTCGATCGGGGCAATCTTCGTAACGATGACCACCCTTTTGACAAAAGTAGCAAATGTAAGGTCGGTTGAAACATGCTTTACCGGGGTGTAGAGGAAGTCTACACCGGTTGCAAAAGCGACCTTGCGGTTGAGCTTGAGGAGCATAGGGCTTATGAGCCACATTTGAAGTAGCTCTAGGAATAAAAGGAGCAGGATTCCTTGAATAGGCATTGGAAGAAGGAGTAAACCTCTTCTTGTTAGCATAGGATTTAGAAGAAGACGGAATAAATGGCCTCTTCCCAAAAGCATTCGGCCTAGGAGCATAAGAAGGAGAGGAATTATTCATTAAAGCTTCATCCCTTATAGCCTTCATTGAATTCTCGGCCCACAAAGCATCATCATAAAGATCTCCAAAGGATGCGGTACCCCTTCTCACCTTACTTTGAAGCACGACATTCAACTTATTGCGATAATAGAAAGCACGATCTTCATCATCACGAATAAGCCTTGGCGCGAAATGAGCGAGCTTATTAAAACTCCGTAAGTAAACTCTTGAGCTGATAGATTGCCTTGTTTAAAATCAATGAAGGTTGCCTTGTTTAAAATCAATGAACTCTTTAAGCCTTTGCTGTTTAAGCTCTTTAGGGTAAAACCTACCCTCCACAAGAGCTTTAAAGCAAGCCCAGTTAAAGTCCTCTTCAAGAGTTGCGGTGGCACTTGTGATAGCCCACCAGTTGTCGGCTTCCCGCACTAGAAAGTGCTTTGCAATCCTCACTTTATCCGCTTCCCGGACTTGGTAAAGATCAAACTGCTTTTCCATCTCACGGAACCAGTCGGATAGCTCCGTAGGATCAGGCTCTCCACCATAAGGCACGATCTTACTCCTTGCAATTTGACCCCCACCCATCCTAACCAACCTTGTTGTTTGTCCTCCCTTCAAAGGGGGAACTTGGTTGGGCATTAGCTAGAGCGGCAGCTTGCTGATTCTTCAGCACTTTTCAGCAGAGCCCTCCATCAATACTATTCTCAGCTAAACGCGGTCTAAACCATCTTCATAAGAAACAAAACAAATAAGTTACCTATCAATTACCATAAACAAATAACTACCAAAAAAGTCCTTAACTCTACCCAACTCATCATTTATTATTTAAGGTCAAGTATTTTTAATTAGGGTTCCACGTGTGTGCGTCGGGAGCGTTACAGCTCCTTATCCAACTGTGACAACCCTCGCGAATGCTGAAATATAAAACATACAAGCATGTGAAATAATATGCGGAAATACGGTATTTTTAAAACCTTTAAACATGCAAGATATATATAACACGAGGTGTGTCAAAATGTTACAAACTAAGTACTGAATATACAACAAAGAGACGGGGTCTCTTAAAATGTTAGCAAAGAACAAGTGTTTAACCAAAACTAGCTACTATCGTCTAGAGGTGAACTTCCAGGGACACCGCCCGCTAGCTCACACCCGAACCCCAAAATGTCATATCCAAAAAGTCATCCATAGCAAGCAACCTGTTCATCCATGAAAAACATGAATGCCACAGTCAGTGGGGAGTAACTCCGGGTTCTCCCAGCCATATCACATCAAACGTACATATAAGGAAATACAAAAGTAAAACATGCATATATAAATATATATACATGTGAGATACAATAAGAATAGATAGGCAATACGATAAGTAATGATAAGAGCATGTGGAAATCAAATCCGAACCATCATGCTATTCAAAGACTCGGGAAAGACACTCTTAGGCAATCGAATACGCTCACTAGGGCTTGCATCTCACCGTTAGCGGTATACGATTGATAAGATTGAGACTCGACAAACAAACCAAGTCAAGTCATGCGATGATCACAAAGAATCCAACATATTATCATCCATTCACGAACCAAGACATTGACGGTGTCCAATCATGCAATGACCATGAATAATGTCATGAAATCACGCATTCAAAGACGACACAAGACGACAACTCTCACGGTAAATGAAACGCACTAGCACCGTGTACATGGCAAGTATGATTAACAGGCATCCACGGAATAAACATTTTCCTGAACTCATACACGATCAACATTTCGTATATGTAGACTAATTTTCCTCCTGGTAGAACGACGATATAAATACCCGGTCCTAGTCTAAATCTGGCCAGAATCCCGAAATCACATTTTCCGGTTCGACATGCGATAAAACGTTTCGCATCCAATTCAAGACTCGGTCTTACACTAGACGCCGAGTACCCCAAATTCGGTAGATCAATTCACGAAAGAGGCGGAAAAGAGCTCAAGCCTCATAACAAGCGGTACGCTACATGCAAATAACACCACCTCGCAAGTACACAACATTTGACGGCCGGGTCGAACAACGCATAGCGTTCAACTCCAACAACGTCGTCGTATGCCCACTAACACATGCATTTAAGCAGTAGGATACCTCTCCGTTCCGACATTCCAGCCTTACGAACGGGAAGGTAGCCAAGGGAATGAGAGTACAAAGCACAAGACAAAATAGTGCTCAAACCGTATCATTTGTAAAAACCGACTCAAAGTGGGACATATTGAAAACCGTCACGAAACATGTGATACAAGCGAATAAGATATCATATACCCAAAACATGAATATTATAAGTCACTACGTAAAATTATACGATAAACGGATCATGCGAACTATTATAAATTACGAGTTTTAGAAATTATATGAAAAATATACAGCCGTGTTCCAGGCCGGGCAGGAAACCGGTGGCCGGTGGGCCGGCTCAGAACACAGGGCAAAATCCAAAAATCACCAAAAACAGAGAAATGTGGTCTGGGCCAGTTGGTAGACCGGCAGCCGGTCGACTGGCACGGAGCCCCATATACAAAATTTCCCAAAATTTCAAGGATGTTACTGATGTGTTCCCAGCCGGTTGGCAGACCGGCGGCCGGTCGACCGGCCAGGAACACTCCCTCATCCGTGAGCTTCCTTTACATATTCAATCCATTTCAATTCTCATAAATCAATTCTAATAATCATCAACAATCAACATACATCATTAATAATCATCATATAACAACATTCATTAATCATAGCATGATTTCTAATCTTCCTAATCGTATTCTAATACGATTTCTAGCATATAAACATGTAAAACACGTAAATGATACCGAGTAACCCTTCACCGTTACCTTAAAGCGTCTCTACTAATCGTCAAGCTCCTCTTCTATCAGGAAATAGTCTTTGTCGGGATCTTGGAGGTCACCACCTACAAATAGATCGTAAAAAGATGAATAAAGTTCATCTTGAGAAAGACGGGAAATTTGAAAAGCGAGAAAGACGATGATTTTAATATCAATACGGATAGAGGAAGGTTAGGGAAGAATAATAAGACAAACTAACGGGAATTCTATCAAGTAACGAAGAAGTTACGATGATTCAAAGATCGATAATCAAAGAGGGAAAGTTTCTTAAGGTAGAAGAAAGGGTTTTGTGTTTGATTTTGTGATGAATGAAAAATTAGGTTAAGGGAGGGAGTAGTGTGAGTTGTGTAGGAAAAAGTCAAAGACGGTTTCAAAGTCAAGAAAGTCAAACCCGACTCAAAAGTCAAGAAAAGTCAAACTCGCCTTAAGACGGATTTTCATGGAATCTCGCAGAAATTCCAAATACGAACTCGGAAATTCTAAATTCGACTCGTAACTTAAAATTCTAATTTAAAACTTAAATTTACTGAAAAGCTTTCGTAAAATATTTCTACTAGAAAATAGGGTACATTTCCGGGTGTTACAATCACCCCACCTTTTTAAAAAGTTTCGCCCTCGAAACTTGAGGAAAATAAAAATTACCTTACTCGAAAAGACTCGGATATTTACTACGCATAGAAGCTTCGGTTTCCCAAGTCTCTTCTTCGACATTAGCACTTCTCCACAAGATTTTCACCAACGGAACTACTTTACTTCTCAACTTCCTATCCTTACGATCTAGGATACGGATCGGCTTCTCTTCAAAGGATAGATTCGGTTCAAGCTCGGGCAATTCACTTGAAAGACATGGCTTGGATCACTTACATACTTTCTCAATTGAGAAACATGAAAAACATCATGAACCTTAGCCAAATTCGGCGGCAAATCCAACTTATAAGCAACGGCACCAATCCTTTCCACAATATCAAAGGGTCCAATGTATTTAGGGCTCAATTTACCCTTAACACCAAACCTTTTTACACCCTTCATAGGAGACACCTTCAAGAACACTTTATCACCAACCTCAAACTCTAACGGCCTTCTTCGGATATCGGCATAAGACTTTTGACGGTCTTGAGCGGCTTTCATTCTATCACGAATGACCTTCACATTATCAATGGTTTCAACAAGAACATCGGGGCCTAAATCACGATTGTCACTCAATTGATTCCAACAGATAGGACTCCGACATTTCCTTCCATAAAGAGCTTCATAAGGAGCCATCTTGATAGATGCATGATAACTATTGTTGTAAGAAAACTCCACCAACGGTAAACTCTTTTCCCAACTAGACTGGAAGTCAAGAGCACAAGCCCTAAGCAAATCTTCTAAAGTCTGAATAGTCCTCTCAGTCTGACCAGGCCATCCGTAGCGGCATGAAATGCAGTACTCATCAACAACTTACTACCCATGGCTTCTTGTAAAGATTTCCAAAATCTCGAACAGAATCTCGGATCTCGGTCGGATATAATCTCCAATGGAACACCATGGTATCTAACAATTTCATCAACATAAGCCTTTGCTAAGCGATCCAAATTCCAAGTTTCTTTGATCGGAATAAATCTAGCACACTTGGTCAATCGATCAACAACAACCCAAACGACATCTTTACCTCCAACGGTCTTCGGCAAAGCCATAACAAAATCCATAGAAATAGATTCCCACTTCCATAGCGGAATATCTAACGGTTGTAGCAATCCACCGGGTCTCTTGTGTTCAATCTTCACTTGTTGGCAAGTCAAACATCTTCCAACATAAGAAACAACATCACCCTTCAAGTTTGGCCACCAAAACTGCAACTTCAAATCTTTGTACATCTTATCACCACCGGGGTGAATAGAATAAGGGGAAAGATGAGCTTCACCCAGAACTCGCTTCCTCAAATTAAGAGCATTAGGAACAAATAAACGACCATGGAAAACGAAGAACAGCCCCTTCAATCCCATCAAACCTTGAAATCTTTACCTTTACCTGCCAGAATCTTGGCTTGGATAGTAAGATCATCAACTTGGCTTTCACGGATTTCACGTAGAAAAACAGGCTCGGCAATCATAGCACCAATATGAACAAATCCACGCTCTACGAATTCCAAATTCAACCTTCGAAACTCGGCACAAAGATCAACAGGTAATACATGCAAAGCATTCAAAGCATGAGAAGCTTTCCTACTAAGGGCATCATCAACAACATTAGCCTTCCCTTCATGATACAATAACTCAAAATCATAATCGTTCACCAATTCCAACCATCTTCTTTGCCTCATATTCAACTCTTTTTGAGTAAATAATGTACTTCAAACTCTTGTGATCGGTGAAGATACGACAATGAACTCCAATTAAATAATGTCTCCACACTTTCAAAGCATGAACAACAGCGGCCAATTCTAGATCCTGAGTAGGATAGTTCACTTCATGAACTCTCAATTGCCTTAGAAGCATAAGCCACCACTTTCCTGTTTGTATAAGAACACAACCTAAACCCATTTTAGAAGCATCACAATAGACATCGAAGTCTACACCATCTTCGGGCAAAGTCAACACCGGAGCGCTAGTTAACCTCTTCTTTAACTCCTGAAACGCAATTTCACAAGCTTCATTCCATAGGAATTTGGTTTCCTTCTTCAATAGTTGAGTCATCGGTCTAGCAAGCTTAGAGAAATCCTTGACAAATCTTCGGTAATAACCAGCTAACCCAAGGAAACTTCGAATCTCTCTAATATCAGTCGGACTCTTCCAATCAACAACGGCCTCAATTTTAGAAGGATCCACCATTACACCCTCTTTAGAAATCACATGCCCAAGAAAGGACACTTTAGGTAACCAAAATTCACATTTAGAGAATTTAGCATACCACTTCTGACGACGTAGAACACCCAAAATAATCCTCAAATGAATAGCATGCTCATATTCGGACTTGGAGAAAATAAGAATATCATCAATGAATACCACCACACACTTGTCAAGATACTCACTAAATGTGCGGTTCATTTGATCCATAAAGATAGCGGGAGCATTCGTCAATCCAAATGGCATTACCTTAAACTCATAATGGCCATACCTCGTACTATAAAGGCGTCTTTGCGAATATCAACATCTTCT